>JAJMJD010000032.1:0-139540 GCA_030568975.1 Australozyma robnettiae | reverse complement strand
GGTAAAATCCAACGTTGCCATCGTTGGGCCCCTGGTTCGATTCCGGGCTTGCGCAATCTTTTTTGTTATTTTTTCATTCCAGTGCGACTGTGTGTTGAGCGATCTACGTTTGCACCTCCTACCTAAAATAGACACCTCCTTCCACCGTACCCATTCTTTTTTTCTCATCCCAACCTTTTTTTCCATCGAAGTCTCTTTAAAAAGATCTCGTTTTCAGCATCTTTTGTTACTACTCTCCAAGAGTCTTGCCTTTTTCCCCTCAGCCCAAACAAGCCTATATCCCACTGTTCCACTGTTCCATTGTTCTGTGGATCAGTTTGTTACACATTCGTCAACAAAACACATATAAAACTTCTGTAATCGTTTTGTGGTATTGCTACTGTTTCTATCACGTCTTTTTTATAGTAACCGCGTCTTTTTGCCACCATCATCATGTTTATCGACGCTTCAGTGACTGCTGATGAAATCCTTAAAAGAGCCTTACCTACGCTCAACACAGGTACCACCACATCTACGGTGGCTTCAGCCACATCAACAAAAAACTCTGGACTGACCACTCTGACCGCTCTGACCGGTCTGGGAACCTCAACAGGACTCCCTTCATTAGTCACTACTTCAGCTAGTCTGACATCATTAGGCTCCCTGGCTACTAGTGCATCATTTACGACACCAGTAATTGTGGTGCCAACAATTAAAAACAATCCATTTATCACCCAAACGACTACTACACGTGGAACTGTGTTCATTGGGGTGGGTAGTGCAGTCGCTTTCGTACTTGTGGTGTTTGCCCTGTATCATTTGTTCAAATCGATCGTGGCATCCACCTTGGCAAAGAAATCAGCTAATCATGAAAAACAAACATACCAGAGGTTTTCAGATAATGTATTATATGCACATACCAATAGGTCGTCGACCATCTTTGAGAATTTGGCTGCCCAGAGAAGTAAAATGCCTCCCGCTGGTCCTGGGTCATATGCTGGTTCTCAATATGATATAAGTACCTCATATTATGATCTGATGCCTCCTACAACACATCAAGATTTAACCAACATGTTCATCTCACCTACTAAGGATGTTATGGCGGGAAAGAGTAGGTCTTTGGCTGACAGTCAGGTTAATATCTCCACATTGGGATTGGGTAAGGCTGGCATTAATAGTGTCGCCAATAGAAGCTCTCAACACATGCCTAGTTTCTATTATAATGAGGCGCCAAGTAGCATCAATATTCCTGTTCCAAACCGTACACCTGATAGACCCAAGAAAAGAACGGTTCCTAGCATGTATCTTGAGGATCTTCTTGATGGCACGGATCTTTCCGAAATTTCATCCCAAAAAAAAACTGAAGATAGTCCTTAGAAACAAAAAAGAAAAAATAAATAATTCATTGGGTCAATGTTTTGTTCGTTAATGCTTGGGTCTGATATGAAAGTGACTTTAAACATGAAATACGAACATGAACACTCTAAATACCAGTGCCAATTAAAGTAAGAATCTCTACTCCATAGGTCATCATAGAGATTCATTAATATCTGGATCTTCATGATTGTTATTGGTCTTTAAGGCAAAGACACTTCTTTAGCCCAATCATTGCAACACGGTTTTGACCAGAGTACAATAATATTATACCTTTTTTTTGACAAGGAACAATGGAATTTTACGAAAATTGAAAAAGGGAAAAATTCATTCCCCAAGTATGGCGTCCCTATGCCAATCCGCTATCTCATCTACCTGATACCTCATCTTGTTCCAGATGCATCCATCTTACCCATATGATAAGAAGATACCTTCATAGCAGCAGCACATTAAAAGTAGATATCAGGAAATGGTTACTGGAACCAGATCTGATTCATGTGAACAATCTACCGTTCAAAAGCACCGTTTCCTTGGCTTCTAGAACATTTCCCTGTCGAGATGAGATGGCCGATGAGAAGGCTCCAATGGTTATGATACACGGACTCTTCGGCTCAAAAAGAAACTATTCAATGGTTGGAACTCAGATCTCAGAGAAATCGCGCCGCAGAGTCGTTGGTCTAGATATGCGTAACCACGGCGATTCAGAACAAGCGTTGCCTCATGACTACCTCCACATGGCCAGAGACACAGAACAGTATTTGGAGAGGTTCAATCGGCCAGTTGTTTTGGCAGGACATCTGATGGGAGCTAAGGTTGCAATGCTTGTTGCATTGAAGCGTCCACAGTTGGTTGAACGTCTTATCATCATAGACAATTCACCTATTCTGCAAGTACTTGATGATCAATTCACCGAAGACTTGAAGGCAATGTGTCATGTAAAACTTGATCCGGAGCTTCCCAAGCTCAAACATAGTGAAGTTATAAAAGAGGTTGATAAATTGATGCTGCTTTATGAGAAAGATCCCCAAGTTCGGTTGTTCTTGATGTCCAATTTGAAGCGTCCAGGGTCGAAGTCTCGATCCACGGGACTTGATTTTCTGGTTCCTGTGATGAACTTTCTAAAGCATAATGTCATTGCTGAAATGGGAAATTGGCCAGCGGCAGACGTTTGTGGTTTGGTGTTTGCAAAGCCCTGTCTTGTCCTACGGGGGCTTCAGTCACCGTTTGTGAGGGATATCAGTCCATTTTCCGACTATTTCCCTAATATTAAGGTGACTGATTTCAATTGCGGACATTGGTTGGTCAGTGAAAAACCTGCCTCATTTGTCTCGGAGGTAGTGACTTTTCTTGAGGGTTAGTGATTGAAGCTGGTCCATATCTCTTACCAGTTCTTACGGAGATTCTTGATAGTCTAGACATTATTAAGATTTTGGAGATTAATATGATTCTGAAGATTATTTTGATTCATGGCAATCATTCTTTCACTTGAATTTGTTCGATATTTCCAGAGGATTTCCCCGAAATTGCCTAATCAATACGGGCTGCAAAACTACCATTTCTACCCATGATTTGCCCGTGTTCTGCATCGATTGGAAGACTAATGTTTTTCAGATTCAATTTCAATGAAAGAAATGAACCAAGTCATGCATTCCAAATGAAAAATTAAAAAAATTCCCCCGCCGTCAGAGTTGTCATGTTTGATTATTGCTTCATTCCCATGAGCATTGTGTGCACTCCCACTCCCATCGCCTACTCACTCATTTCCAGGTATATAAAGACCCCGGTGCGCACCCCATGATGAGAGGTCAAAGTGATCAAAACAACCCCAAAACACCCCCCACGAAAAAAAAAACAAAAGTCTATTTTGCCGCGGTAAATTCCCATCATGTCCGATTTTGCACCCCCCTCCGGCGGAGGCGACGATCTCAGCTTGCCTAAGGCCACCGTACAAAAAATCATCGGCGAGGTTTTGCCTAAAGACATTGCCATCTCCAAAGAAGCCCGTGAAGCCATTACCGAATGCAGTATAGAATTTATCATGATTCTATCGACACAACTGAACGACATCGCGGAGAAAGAGGCTAAAAAAACCATCGCGTCCGATCATGTCATGAAGGCCTTGGAGGAGTTGGGGTTTCATAATTATCTCCATATCATCTCCCGTGTTTTGGACGAACACAAGGAGTTAAATAAGGGGAAAGAGCGGAAGAACAACAAGTTCCTTAATTCAGGATTATCCGAGGAGGAGCTATTGAGACAACAGGAAGAGCTTTTTAAGAAGTCTCGTGCAAGATTGCAGGGTGGAACTGCCGAAGAGGCCGATTAGAGGGTTCTTTGAAGGGCCTTATTTTTGAAGGGCCTTGTGCTGTGTTGGACACTGGACAATCTCGGTGTTTAAATTGTATCATATTTAGTTGGCGTTTGTCGATACGTTGGAGACAGCGTCACTTATGCGCATATGTCTATGTTCATGTATTTGTTGCGCAAATCATCTTTGCCCTGTTCAAGTAGTAATTGACTTTCGCATGCTCCAGCATATTTCAGCATCCGGCAGAAGATTCGCTTCATAAAATCATTTGATTCCTTTTGATTTCATTCAATTCGATGTCTTCTGTTCATGCTATGTTTTCCATGTATCGCTGCCTAATACATTTCATGGGATGGATTGTGTCGCCGTAGGGAAAAGGAATGGAAAGTGAATACCTGTTGTCATTCTTCATGCGGTGTTGACATTTGTATCATTTGTATCACTTTTACCACTTTTACCACTTGTATCACTTGTATCATTTAAACCAGCCAACCCACTTGAACCACTTGAACAAGTCAAACCACTTGAATCATTTGCCTCAAATGAATCATTTTTATCCTTCTGTTTTGTTGTATACCTCTCAATGACCATTTGTAGTTCTTGCTCAATATCAATTAGCTCTTCTGGCTGCTTAGACTCTTGGGTCTTATTCTGCAACATCTGTTCGAGCTTCTTTTTCGTTCGCGCAGTCTTCTTTTCTTTGTTTTTTTTGGTCTTCTTCTTCTGATCTTCAATCGCTTTGAGTCTGCAATTCTCTGGATCTTGGAGTTGTTCTAGCTTCATGGCTAAGATCTCTCTGGCTCTCTTTCGATTCTTCTTCTGCTCACGCAGATACTGAGAGTTGACAACAATTCCTGTTGGAAGGTGAGTGATTTGAACTTTGGAGTTGCATTTATTGATCTTTTGTCCCCCTGGTCCGCCACCTTTGATGAAGCTCTCCTTTAGGTCCTCCTCATTGATGAGCCATATAGGTCTTGGTGGAAGAGCCGGTTTTTTTTTATTGGATGGAAGAGTCATCAGCGTAGAAAACAGGGCGCGTAGTAGCTGCGGACGCGCTATTCCAAAGATGTATCTTTGACATAGTATTTGACGGGTCATTAGTAGTAGTTAACAAGGCTTCACTATTCATGGGGTAATGAGATGTAATTAGTGTGGAGTACTCGATCTTCCGATGAAGTTTTGGAATTTCAAGGAAAACATTGTTTTCAATTGCTTTCAGTTTTTTGATTTTCTTTGATTTTCTTTGATTTTCTTTAATTGCCTTGAATTATCTCTCTGATTGAATCAAGGTTCTGTAATTAGACTCTTGAGTCAGTGTGGGAGGATCATTAGAAGGTATGGCAACAGCAACTGAATAGAAGTGTAGAGTGGCAAGAGGCATTCTTTTGAAATTGATTTTGGAAGGTTCTTTTAGAATGACAATTAGACCGACCTTAGGTATAATGTGTCACTGGCTCTAAATCAAAAATAGGACTGTTTAAGACCATATTTGCAACTGGTAAAAATACCAAGGTGATCATTGATGGCTTTGAACAATTCTGTTGTTGTCTGTTTAACATGTCAACATGAATGTCTCATAGAAAAAGTTGAATCAATATAGAGAAACAGTATTGATCAGAACAGAAACTGGTATCTTCAAAAAGAGTACCAGAACAGTCGAGCAGTGGAGCATTTTGAGCAGTTGAACAGTGCGGTAGTAAAACAGAAAAACAGTAAAACAGTTGAAGAGTAGATGACAATACATGGCATTGTACAACCTTCACAAATATCACCGGATTCACGAAACAATGCTTCCAATAAATTATATTCTCTGGGAATCTGAACTTAAAAAGTTACAACATTTCAATAAAAACTGGGCAAAGCAAGCTATACGTGCCTTAAGTCTCCACTACCGAACGTGGAGTTGGCTTAACCGAAAGGAACCTCGTACAAAATAATGAGCACATTAATGAAAATCAAAGGAAAACGTAATAATGTTCGAATGGCCCCGATGAGAGTCACCAAACGAGATTTAATCGATGTTTCAACAGGCGGTGCTCCATATTGATTCAGAAATTGGGCAGGCAGAGCCACGGCACTTCCCCAGCCAATACGGTTTAAGAATCTATCTTCACTAAGTACAGCAATGCCATTGACACAGAGAACGACGACATATAGGAGTTTTCCCAATCCAAACATTGTGAGAGTGAGGGGATTGTAGAAGGATCAAGGGGATGTAGAAAGAACAAGTGGATGTTATAGTACAGGTATAACAGTAAAGTCGAGTAAGAACTAGCCAGAATGTGACTTTAATATGACTATATTACCGTGTCACTATATAACTGTATGTTACTTGCTACCTGCTATCTTTGTTTTGAAAAGAAGTGTTGTAGTGGTGTAGTCGTTGGTAGCAGGTAGTGGGCAGTAGTTGGTGAGCAGTAGTTGTTTGGGGTCAGCAATGATGTGAAGTCAATTTCGTTGAATGATCACGTGGAAAGTAAACAATAAACAAAAAAAAACCAATTTTTTTCTATGTTTGCTACGTGAATAATTTCGCCGTTTTGACTATTAGCCCCATTTTGTTTAGTCAACCAAAGACAAAAAGGATGTAAGGATGAAAGGAAATAAGATGACAAGAAGAGAAGGCGCTGAATAATTGAATTAGCAAAAGAAAAGAAATACGAAAAATTGCAATGGAAGTATGGGAAATGAAGAGAATGGACTTGGAAGCTAAAGTAAAGAAGAAATAGAGACAATGATAAACCTCATTAAAGAAGAAAGAAACTTGAAAGAAATGGAACCAATAGTTCCTAATTATTTCCAATCATTTCTTTTTATTAATTTTCATTCTTCGTTGTCCTTTCATTCATCATCACCATCCTTCGTTACTCTTCTGTTCTATTCTATCTAAAGATGAAAAAAATACCTGACAAAACAACCACAGAATTTCAAAATACAAAACTCAAAACCCGAAACCTCCCAAAACCTTTTTTTCCATGAAACATCCCAAAAGTCTTCTAATCATCAACTAGATTTTGATCCCCGCACGACCTTTATAATCAAAGCTAACTTTCCACACCCACCAAGTTTCCTACCCCAGCTCAACCAGACTCCAGCTCAACAATACCCCGACGATAGCCAATCAAAACATTCCAAAATGGATAAGCTGGCTCTTTTAGGCTCATTGGCAAACACCCTCGATGCAAATCACCAAGTCAGAAAAGAAAGTGAACAACAATTGAGAGCGTATGAGGAGTTACCAGGGTTCACCGCTTATCTTCTTGACCTTATCACAGACTCAGAAGTATCGTTTGGAGTTCAAACTTCCGCAGCTATTTTCTTTAAAAACAGAGTTGCCAACTATTGGGTTGTTCCCGATCTCAAAACGGCAACCACCAGATACGTTCAACAAGAGGAGAAGACCCAAATCAAGTCGAAGCTCATTGAGGTGTTGAGCAAAACATACAAGAACATTACTTTGCGGGTTCAATTGACCACGGCAATCAGCAGTATTTTGGATGCTGAAAAATGGGACGAAATCGTGCCCATGATCGAGCATTTGCTTAATGATTCTAGCAATGTGGACCATGTCTTCACTGGTCTTCTCTGTTTGTTCCAATACACAAAGTGTTACCGTTTTGCAGGTATTGATTCGGAAAAGTCAAAGAATATTGTACTTAATGAAATAGTTGAAAAAACTTTTCCTACCCTTGAGAATCTTGTTCAAAACTTGTTGCAGGCTGACTCGTATCAGTCTGATGAGATGCTTTACCTTGTGTTGAAGATCTTCAGATATTCGACCATGGCAAACTTACCTCCGTATCTTGAAGATTTATCTAACTTGGGAAAATGGTGTCAAACTTTCTTATTTCTCATTAACCAGCCCCTTCCTGACTACGTTTTAAGTACTGATGCTTCTGACAGAGCCACCCTCCCAAGAGTAAAAGCTGTTAAGTGGTGCTTTGGCGACATGCTTACCCTCTTGTGGCGTCACGGTGGTGGTGTAAGCACAAAAAACAAAAAGAGTACCTTTGCTACCAGCTTCATCAATGATTTCGTCCCCCAGATTCTTTCCACTTATTGGACTACCATCGAAGAATGGGCAACTGAACAAAAATGGTTGTCTCAAGCTTCTCTTTACAACTTGATCTCTTTCTTGGAACAAATCATTGAAACTTCCGCCTTTCCTCTTATCAGTGACAAGATTGAGGCCGTTGTCAGCCATGTTCTCTTGCCTATCCTCGGTGCTTCCCAACAAACAATTGAGTTGTACGAAGATGAGCCCGAGGAGTACATCAGAAGATTTTTCGATGTCAGCAAGGAAAATTCGACTGCAGACACTGCATCTATCAACTTCCTTTATCGTCTCTCTACTCTGAAGTTTTCTTCTTGTGGAGCACCAATCTTGTCCATCATTAACACTGTTTTCCAGAAAAGAGCTGCCAATAGAGATGACTTGAAAATCGCCTGTGAAACTGAGGGTGCGCTCCGTATTCTTGCAACCATCTCTTACAAGTTGGACAAGAAGAGCAGCCCAGTCAAGGGCCAAACTGATCAGCTTTTACACTCGGTCGTATACCCAGAGTTGTCTGAGGCTACTATTGCTAAAACTCCATGGCTTACTGCTAGAGCCTGTGACACGGTTGCGATTTTCACTCAAAAATTTAACGATCAAAGGATCTTGCAAGATATTTTCCAGAGTGTTGTTACTTGTTTCCAACAACAAGCTCATTTCCCCATCCAATTAACCGCTATCGACGCATTGCGTACCTTGGTCGATGAGCCTTACGTAGCAAACCAAATTGCTCAACAAGCACCACAACTTATGGGTACCTTACTTGACATGTCCAAGAACTTTGAAAGCGACATCTTGACGTCTGTTATGGACGTTTTTGTCTCTAAATTTGCTGCCAACTTAGAGCCTTATGCCAATGAATTATCCTATAGGTTGGTGGAGCAGTTCCTCTCTTCAGCACACCAAATCTTGGAGCAGTCCGCCAACGGTGGAAGCATCGATGTTGAACAGGAGTACCAAGCTGCTGGTATCTTGAACACACTCACATCCTTGGTTGTCTCGATGAACTCATCAAATGAGGTTGCAACTTCTTTGGAGTCCACTGTTAAGAATGTCATTACATTTATTTTGCAAAACTCCATGGCACTGTTCCTTTGTGAAGCAATGGAGATGGCTGAATCTTTGCTCTTTAGCACAGGAAAGATGTCCTCCTCTCTGTGGGAAATCTACCGTGAGTGCATTGCAGCATTTGACACGTACGCTTTTGACTTCTTTGACACTTTCCATCCATTCTTAGAAGCTGTTGTTGCTTCTGCCTTTACATCTGATGAAATCACCATGGAAAATCCTGATGTTCAGAGTTTGTTTCGTGTCAGTTTCCAGGTTTTGACCGGAGAAGTTGTCGATCCGGTGTTTGCCAATGTTGCCTTTGAGCTTCTTGAATTTTCTATCTTGAGTTTGGGCCATAAGTTTAACTCTTTCTTGCCAAATTTCTTGCCTCAAGTCTTCTCTGTTTTCACAACTTTAGACTCCGAGGATGCTTTTGATGGTTTCATGTTGCATCACTTGTCGATCCTTAGAATCTTCTTTGCTTGTTTGCATGTTAATCCGTCATTTACTCTACAGTTTTTGAACGAGAACAACTTTACCAATTTGTTTTACAAATTATGGCTTAAACACAGCGATGATTTTCAAAGTGTTTACGGATGTAAGCTTCAGATACTTGCCTCTGTCGCAATCTTGTTTGATTCCGAATTAGGACTTATTAACGAGGATTTGTTGGGTGAGACAGTCAATGTCCTTATTTCGAACCTTGAGACCTTGCCCCATGCAATCAGAGCTAGACAAGAACTCCTTGATCGTGAAAGTGGTTCCAGAGCCAACAAAGATTTCGAGAGTGGCCGCGAAGAAGAAGATGATGACGACTACGAAAATGACTTTTATGACGAAGACTTGGAGGCCGATGAGGCAGAACTCGAGGCTTTGAAGCAGACTCCTATTGATTCCATCAATGTCTATGAGGTTTTCGCCGAAAAGATCACCGGTGCCCAGCAAAACGACCTTAACCGGTACCAGATTGTTTTTGGAAACCTCGATGAATCTCAGAAGGAAATTGCTATCAGAATCATCAATATCAATCAACAGCAGCGTGCTGTTGCTTCTCAAACGTCTTAAGCGTCTTCATAGACGGGTGGCTGGTGTGCCTTTAACATTTTGGAATCAACTCGAACTAGGGCAAGCTTCGAAAACGGATATTATTCATATCACCAAAGATACACTCGATGCATACTTGGCTTAATAAATATCTTTAGAAGAATATTTTCCGCTTTTGATTGTTTGTAGGTCCATGAATTCACGAGAGTATTGACAATCTATAAGACAATAGTAGTTCATTTGAAAGAACAACCTCTAATAAAGTAAAACATTAACGGGGAGAACAGAACCAGAATCTTCGATTTTCAAAGCATGAAATGAATTTCTTGGTGATAGTATTCATGATCAGTTTGTTGGTTCGTAAGATTTCGAAAGACGCTCAACTTAGTATGAATTCAGGATGAAATCAGTAAAAGATCAGTAAGAGACGAATTTTAAATGGAAAACAAGAAATCTTTCTCTTATGGATTCAAAGAATCAATTTCTGAACGTTGTTTTCATGGATGGAAAGTTGGATGTCTTTCCCCAGAACTTCTTTGGAGAAACACCAAATTGAACCATTTCGTTTGCAATAGATTTCAGAAGCTTTTAGGGTTATTCTCTGTTGTATTTGCTTCATTAATATTTCTTTGGAAAATAAAGCTTCCGGTTGCGGCCATATCAAGTGGAAATTACTGTTTCCCGTCCGATCAACGTTAGTCAAGCCACTTAGAGCCATACTGAGTAATGCAGTGGGAGACCATGTGTGAAATTGTGGTGCTGCAATCTTTTTTGATTTTTAAGTGAACTTTTCTGTTACCATGATGAGTTGTAGCTATTGGCCATGCTATTACTAATGTCGAAGTCAATTCATTAGCAAGAAGAGTGACAAGAAGAACTAAGAAATGAATCTCGAAAAATGCATGGTGTTTTTTTGAAACCAATTAAATCTCTTTTTGTTATATAATTTTATCGAAACCAAGGCAACGATGTTCTTAAGGTTTATTGAACGGGTGCAAATGAATAGGTTCTACTTGAAAACATTAAAATCAGGGGATTTATGGAAATTATCAATATGATTCTTAATTAATTTGAAGTTTTTTTCTATTCTGGACCTTCTGGACCTTCTGGACCTTCTCGATCAGTTCACGCTGGAGAATCCCAATTCAATTGAAATGTACAGAAATCAATAACACTGCAAAAGGAACTTATATTGATCAAATGTTTAATATTAAATAACCCGAGTTCACACTATATTGTGTATCTTTCATTGACTTTTGCAACCAGTTCAGAGGAAACAGAATTACAGAGAACAGAACACAATAGAACAGAATAGCAACAGAATAAATAGAGAAAAATAGACATTTTCTTTCAAGCCCATGCTTCTCCTCTAAAAATGTAATAATCCAATCTAAAAAAATACCCTTTTTTGTCTCTTCCATTATGTTTCAAGGGCGGCACACTACTCTCAAGCTAAAGGCTAGATAATTTCTACCCAGATTCACTGAAGCTCAGAACCACTGTAATCTACGCATTCACGGAACCACTAATCCACCGACAAAATCAAAACATGTTCTCCGGATTCGGCGCCGATTTCTTCGCCGGAAATACTTTCCAATCTATCAATACTCGCTTTGAGGACTTTTTCAGATGTTATCCCGTGGTGATGATGCCTGATAATATCCGGAAAGATGATGCCAATTATGGAGGCAAAGTGTTTCTACCTCCTTCAGCATTAAGTAAATTGACCATGCTTCATATTAGGTACCCGATGCTTTTCGAATTGACCAATGAAAGTGCTGGAATCACCACCCATAGTGGTGTATTGGAGTTTGTTGCAGAAGAAGGTCGAGTGTACATTCCACAATGGATGATGCAGGTTCTTAAATTACAGCCAGGGTCACTTATTAAAATTGCAAGTTGTGATTTGCCCAATGGTCTGTTTGTTAAGATTGAGCCCCAACTGGTGGACTTCTTGGATATCTCGGATCCCAAGGCTGTCCTTGAGAATGCACTTCGAAAGTTCTCAACATTGACGGTCAATGATGTTATTGAAATCGATTACAACGATACCAAATATGGAATTAAGATTTTGGAAGTCAGGCCCGATTCGTCTAGTCAGGGTATTTGTGTGGTGGAAACTGACTTGGAGACTGATTTTGCTCCTCCTGTGGGATATGTAGAGCCAGAGCGTCAACCCACGCCAGCAAAATCTCTGAACTTAAAAAATGTCAAACCTAGCGCTGGCGCAGGCACTATGGCACACTCAATTGGCTATGCGGCCCTCGTAGCTGAGGGTAACAAGACTACCTCTTTCCATGGTTCGGGTCAGAAGTTGTCAGGTAAGGAATTGAAAAACGATGCCAAGATGGTTTCAATCGATGATTTGGATCAGGATGCTGCTCCTGTACCTTTGGAACTTCCCCAAAATCAAATCTTTCTCGGTTGGCCTGTGAAGTTGGCGGTGGAAAATGAAGAACAAGAAAAAGAGGCTGCTACAACTTATGTTGGAGAGGGTAAAACCTTGAGACAAAGCAAGAAACGCACCACTGCTAATAAAAATTCCAACGGACCATTGAAAAATCACTCCAGAAGTCCAGACTACATTGAAATTGATGACTAAGTGCTGGCTAGTTGGTATTAGGTATCTAGGCTTTAGGCTCTGGTATTTACATTTTTTGCTTTGGCTTAATTGATACTTGGGGTTTTTTTGTTAATACTTGATCGAGGTTCAATACTTGGTTTATTGTATAAGGACATCTATCATGATACTCAAATGATATGGACTTGGCCAAAAAATGTGGGGCCTCTATTAAAGAATAATTTAACACTAATTATAGGAATCGTTATTTCTGGAAAAAAAACAGAGCTCTATGGAAGGAAAACATCATTGTTTTGCTCCATAGCCCTCTTAGTGTGGTAGACAATATCAGTAGACTCCCATGGGTAAGCAATCCAACAGTCAGGAACAGTTCTGGCTGCAAAGTACAGGTCCTTCATGATTTCTTCAGGTAATTCGGCTCTCTTGGCCTTGACTTTGTCGTGAAGAACGAAAATACCGAACTTGGTGTCGTTGGGGTCAGCACCCTTAGCAGCCGCTTGTTCTGCAACATCCTTCTTCAACTCGGACACAGCATAGTGCAAAGTGGTTCTAGTGTCATCGACCTCATCTATAATCAAAACATTTTTGTTGACCAAGTCAATCTTGGATTGAGCATAGTCGATCCATTGAGTACGGACAACCTGGGTACCAAGAGTCTCCACCTGACTACCGACAGTCGAAACATCTTCGTATAGGGAAAGAATGATAGCCATAATTCTAATGTTAGGCTGACCTGGCTCCTTCAAGAAGGTTCTAAGCATACGGGCTGGAATGAAGCCTCCACCACCAATGGCTATGATCAAGTCAGGCTTGAACTCTTTGATCTTGGTAGATGTTTCCTGACACAACTGGTGAATGTTGTTGTATGTGATAAACATCTTCGAGTTTTCGATTTCGGCGGAGTCCATTTTGGTTGTAATTTTTGGTCTAACCTTGGGAGAAGAGCTGTGGGAGTTTTCCGATGAGCTTCAGATGATGGTCAGTGCAGTATATGGCAGTCAGATCAAGAGGGTTGCAGTACAACCATGCAATCTTGCATGAGGAACTGAGAACAAAAGAGGGATTTGCGTAAGGTATTAGTTAAGTGGAGTTATTTTTCGTTGAAATTGAAGTGGTACTTATGGGAAAGTTCTAAATTTAGTTCTTTTGTTTTGTTTTTTTTGTTCTTCTTTTGCTTTGAATTGGTGTATTAGTATCCCACGGTGCCGCGGAGCACCCGATGCAGCAATGAGTCTGCACCCTGCAGCAATGAGTCTGCACCCTGCAGCAACTTCGGGTAATATTTGTGATGTATTTGTAAAATGTCTTTTGGAAAGTTTAGAAAGTTTTTGGAGTGTTTTAGAGAAGTTGAAGATTTTAATGAAGAAGGTACCGACGAACTTATAGAAAGAAGAAGGTACTGAAGGAAGAAGTTACAGAAGAACTTATAGAAAGAAGAATTGACAAAACAGGCCCAAGTCAGTCTTTTTCAAAAAGTTTTGAATTACTGTCTCAGAGATTACGGCGAAATCTAGAGCCGTATCATGCCTGTTACTTTTGAACCCTCAAACCCTGACACTCTGCTCGAGACTTAGGAACTAAGGAACCCGAAACTCTGACATGGTAGAAACGATTTTTCAAATGAATTATTCAAGGGTGCCCTTTTGATTTGAACAATCAGAAACCGTAAAGTTATGATTTATTTACTTCTTTCAATTACTTCTGCATTGCTCCTTCTGTTATTAACTTCATCTCTTTTCTTCTACTTCACTTGTTAATTCTATCAATAACTTTTCAAACCTTGAGTTACAAGTAAATTTCTTTGCTTTTTCAGGAGAATACCTAACAAAGGGACAGTGTAGTACGCATTAGCATTAGCGCAAGGTCACAATAAAAGTCTCATACATAGACCATTTCAAACAATATTCATCAAATTGATTGAAAAAAAGAATTGGGTGGTTTTTGTAATAGTTTCCTCTTAACAAGACTCATTCTTCAATTTCCAAGAACGTGGTTTGAGAGATAAGTTGCCTAGTGACTGCAAAGTGAAGGAAACAGACCCTGAAATACTACTGAGAATTTTTAAATCAGTACACCTTAAATTCTTAAATTGAAGAGCTCTGCTATTTCCTTACTCAACAGTTTCCTCTAGTAACGTTACAGCCAATAACGTCCAACATCAACAACATCAACAACATCCTCATTTAAGTATTTTCTTATCATAAAAAGAGAGAAGTTCTGTTCATCATTTCATGAATAATTGAATAAGAAAATTAGTTTTCTTTTGTATTCATCTAATTCTGTTTTCATTGCTTCTGTAGGTCTCTCCTCTTCTGGAACCTTTTGCAACCAATTTTGCAACCACAAGAAGGACCTATTGACATCGCCCCGATCTTAACCAAAACTTGACAACAAGAATTTCACTTTGCTCAATCTTAAATAACCCCTTTCCTTTAATCATAATCTGATTGTGTTTCTCACCAAATCTCCCAATTGCCATCTGACTCCCTACTCCCTGTGACATAGTTACCTGTCTGAAATACTTAGCTGTCTGAAATACTTAGCTGTCTGAAATACTTAGCTGTCTAACATACCTGTCTAACATACCTGTCTAACATACCTTTCTAACATACCTTTCTAACATACCTGTCTAATATACTTTCCTCCCTGTGACTCCCCTGTAACCGGCTGCACAACGTGAATCCAACAGAAACATCAACAAAGCTAACGCCGCAAAATAAAAATGAAAATAGAACATATAATCCAAAATCGCCCTAAATTTTCCTTCTATCTCTTAAAAACCAATAAATATCACAACCTTTTTCGAATATCATCGAATGTTCTTGTGCCAGGTGTTCGGTCTGCAGACAGCCCCGCTTCTAACTCCCCCAGGTTCCACAGCTAAGGCTTCAACAAGTGAAGAAAAAACTCCAATTGTTTACATTTCAAACGGCCATGAGATTACTCTCGCTATGTTGTCTCTTAGCCATCGCACAGGCTGCAATCGTAGGCATTGACCTTGGCCACCAATTCACAAAGGCAATCATGGTGGCTCCTGGAATAGCCTTCGATGTGATTTTCACCGACGAGGGGAAGAGAAAAGATGCTTCAACACTTTACCTAAAACCCATTGTTGATGGTTCTGACCTCAAGGAGACTGAACGTGTTTACGGTTCACAGATCGGATCTCTCTGTACCCGGTTTCCCGGTTCCTGTGCTTCCAACTTGAAGGCTCTCTTGGGCAAGAGTGTCTCTGATGAAGCTGTCAGACAATATTTAGAAACCCATCCTGGTGTTAACATTGTTGGAGATCATGAAAGAAACAACACTGTTATGCTTCAATTGGGCTCCGGTCCAAATACCTACCCATTTTCTACAGAGGAGCTTACTGGTATGTCATTAAACAACCTTAAGCAACGGGTGCTCAAAGCTTTGGCCACGCATCCTCGGGCTAGAAGTGTGGCTGAAGATGTTGCTGTTTCTGTTCCTCCTTTTGCTGACCAAGTCACTAGGTTGGCATACCTTGATGCTCTCTACTTGGGTGAGTTCTCCTCCATTCTCGGTTTGGTCGATGAAGGTGTGGCTGCTGCATTAGCTTACGTTAACGGTAGAAAGTTCACCCCAGAAGAGTACGACGAAAAAAAATCTTACCATATAATTTACGATGTGGGCGCTGGTTCTACCACCGCTACACTCTTCTCGTTTGTGCCTTACAAGAACAAAACCATAACTGTCGACATTGAGTCTTTCGGTTACGATTCTTCTTTCGGTGGTGAATATTTGACTCACAATGTCTATGATATTCTCTATCTGAAATTCTTGAATCAGTTTTCTTTGGATGACTCTACCAAACTCCCTCCAAAATTGACTGCCCGTTTGATTGAAGCTTCCGAGAAGGCAAAGACAATCTTGTCGGCAAACAATGAGTACAGAGTATCGTTAGAGAGTTTCTACGACGAAAAGGATTTCAGAGCAATCATCACTAGACAAGAGTTTGAGGACTACTCATCCGACTCTACTGAAAGAGCCGTTAAGCCAATTGTTGATGCCCTCAACGGTTCCCCCGATAAATTGACAATTTCGAACATCGACTCTGTTATCTTGAATGGTGGATCAACCAGAACACCTTTAATCCAAAAACAATTGATTGCTCTTTTGGGATCAGAGAACAAGATCTCAAAAGTTGTTAACACTGACGAAGCATGTGCTCTCGGCACGACCATTAGAGCTTATCAATTAAAGATGATTACGACTCCCTCGGATATTATTTTGAAGGATCGCATTTTTAGTAACTTTGAAATCTCCATCAACGATTCCAGTGATCTTGACTTGGTATTCTCCAAGGGCTCTGAAGCCGGAAACAGAACAGAGGTAAGTTTTGGAAATCTCACTGACAGCATTGAAATCTCTCTCTACGAAAATAGTCAGCTCATTTCTACTCACCCTCTTACTGGCCTTTCCAAAAAGGCTGAGGAATTGAAGTGTGCCTCTGACGATGTCAGTATTATCGGAACTTTTGAAGTCGACAATAGCAAAATCTTTTCCCTTCGTGATGTCATACTCAAGTGTTCCAACAAAAGTGCCTCTGCTACTTCTTCGAAGTCGGAAGCGTCTCAACTGAGTTCTGGTACTAAGTCAGAGGAGACGGTGGTCTACGACGAAAGTTACTTCAACTTCACTAAGAGAGCCAGAGGTCAATTGAGAGTTCCAATTTCAGATGTTCATTTCTCCAACTTGCGTCCTTTAAACAATTTGGAAAAGAAGAGTATAACTAAGAAGTTGCGTGGTCTCAAAGCTAAAGACGAAGAGAAAATTGCTCTTCAAGAAAGAAAAAACGAGCTTGAGAGTATGTGTTACAGCTTGCGCTCGTTTTTAGATGACACTTTCGATGATTTAATCGAGGAAACCGGAGAAGAAGCTCTCGAAGAGGCCAGAACTTGGGTATCGGAGATATTGGAATGGATAGAATATAATGCGGATGACGCCACGTTTGATGAAATAGAATTCAAGAAAGCATCTGTTCTTGCCAAGAAAGAGAAATTGAGCCGTGTCCATAAAATGGTCGAGTCTGACTTGAGTTTACCGGAGTTGCAGAAGATGCTTGACGAAGGTAAGGGTGTCAAGAAGGACGTGCAAGCATATTTGAAAGAGTATGAATCACAAATATCTTCTCTCAAAGACAAATATGCCGAGTCCGGATTTGATTTTTCTGCAGAGGATGAAAAGATTTTGACAAAGATCTACGGGCTGAAGCATAAGGATGCTAACGCTTTGGGAGATCATTTCGAGCACTTCCTCAAAGCATTAGAGTCGCTTGAAAAGGTTGTTAAGCTCCCAGCTAAGAAATTCAAAGCTCTCACCAAAGAAGCTTTGTTCGAGGCCAGCGAAGGTGTTACTTCTTTGATCTACAAGATGATGGATGATGTGGTTTCTCTTCAAAAGAAGCACGAGGAACGTCTCGAGTTCTTAATGACAAGATTTGAAAAGCTTGAACAAAGACAGGTACAGAAGGAGTTTAGATTGAAGAAGAAAGAGGCTGCAGAAAAAGAAGCAGCTGATCAAGCAGCCAACCAGGCTTCAGAGACATCTGGAGAGGAAGCAGACAAAAATGAGCCAGTACAAGAAAATTCAGAGTCTGCCAACACGGAGTCGTCTGATCCAGTCGAGCCACAAGAGCAGGACCCCGAGGCTGAAAGTGATGCAGAAGTCGATGCTGAAGCAGAAGCCTCAGATATTGATCACGACGAGCTTTAAAGAAATTCCAAGAATAACAAAATACATAAGAAAAAGCGCGAAATTATCATAAAAGCATCAATTGGAGCAATATTTCGTCTGCTCTTCGAATTAACTTTATTTGGTCCTTTATCAAGCCCCATCTTCTCCACACATCCCATCACTTGGAAAATTCCATCACTCCGAAAGCTTTCCCAACACATTCAGTTCGATTCATTGATTATAATCTATTGATAGCAATGGAAAGAGGTCTTCTGAGAGAGAACAATCGGAATTCTCCAGCATCGTCTGCGGACCGTGTGAGAGAGACCAGGGGCAATTATGGAGACTATGGTGAAGAGTATTCTCGAAGAAGAACACCCACGACTAGCTCAAACGAACATCCAAATGGTGCTTATAACTCATATAATAGCTCGCCAAATAATTCTCAAAGCTCATATAACAACACATACAACAACACATACAACAACTCCCAAACTGCATACTTCAACCCACAAAACACATACAACAACTCCCAAACTGCATACTTCAACCCACAAAACACATACAACTCCCAAGGTTCATACAATAACTCGTATAAAAATCTGTATAATGGTTCCAACTCAAGAGAATCCAGGAACAATGGAGAAAGAGAAATGAGAGGAAAGAGAGATTCAAGATTTCCTCGAGACTCATACAGAGATTCGTATCGTCAAGGGACTAAAGATACTGCTCAAGATGACCCATATCATAGGTATGGTGGTGAACGGTCAAGAGGCAATAGAATGGATGATAGACGTAGTCGAAGTCCTAGAAGAGAACGTCAGAATACCCGCAATCAACAATCTCATTCTTCTGAGGAGTCAAGAGAAAAATTGTCAGAAGAAGCCATGTTTCAGCGCTATGAACGAAAATTGTCGTCGCTTTTAGCTGTACAGTCACTTCAAACGTTCCCAAACCCAAATAGTCAGTGGGGAGTAAAACCCAAGGGATTCGAGACAGTCACGGCGCAAAGAGCTAAGTTATCGGGATATTTTCCCCTTCCGAGTCCTCAGGGCACTTCTGATCTGAAACTAGAAGACCTTATGAAGGCCGGTACCGGCAAAGAGGCCGTGCTTGAGGCTACCCTGAAAATCGACCCCATTGACTCTGCTTCTGCGCATATTCTTGTTGTCAATGGTGTTGATTCGGGAAAGGTCACCGGTTCAAAGCTATCCTCTTACTTCAACAAGTTTTTGAGGCTCGTTGATTTAAAGGGAATTTCCTTAGGTGATAACATTGAACTGATAAGATTGGTTTCAAAAAGCGACACTTTTGTCGTCCAGTTCAAAACTACCGTGAGTACAACTCTCTGTTTGAGTCTAAATGAGAAAACCGTATCGGAAATAGACTTTGAGCTTGAAGGCGCCAACTCTGCTGCCAGCTACACGCTCCGTATTCGCCGGCCCAAAGAGTATGTCGTGCAGTGTTTGCCTCCTCGTGAGCGGGAGTCAAGGGATATTTCTGACGAAGTGGTGGACAGTCCTGGAAAATTGACGCTTCTTATTGAAAAGCTGGTCACAGAAACTCAATTGCAAGATTCTTTAACCAAAATTGCACCTCTCAGAGCTATTAAGCTCCTTCGACAGATTGGAACCAAAGAATCTGTGGGTATCGCCTTTGTTGAGTTTTACTTGAACAATAAGGAGTACCCTGATGTTTCCAGTTCGGTCAAGAAGATTTCTGAGTTCTGCAACAGTGTTAGAGAGTTACCTTTCGTAGATAACGTATTTTTCTCGTGTCTCGAACTCAGCCGGGACCAGAAAACTTTGACTAGTGTCCAGGATTGTTTCATCGAGCTTAAGACGTTAAAAGGACTTGTTAGAAACAAGTTTGTTCCCTATCATTCAAAGCTGAAGGTTGTTGAATTAATTAACGTCTTCACATTTGCAGACTTCGTCTCAGAAGAAAATATGGAGTTTTGCAAAGAAGATATAAAAGAAGAGGCGTCAAAGTTCGGCAAGGTTGTCTCTATGATTATTCCTCGTCCAAAATCAGCCTTGGGGCCAGGTGCTGTACTAGATTATAGCAACGGTGTCGGGAAGGTCTTTTTAGAGTTCCAGGATGAAAATATGGCTCTCAAGGCATTGATGGGTATGGCTGGACGTACCTACAATGACAGAACCATACTTTGTGCATTTTTTGATGAGCAAGATTATTCGAATGGTATTTTTTAGCTATTTGGATGTTGAGGACAAGGCATTATCGTTTAAATGAAAGTTTAGCGTTGACCATTTGATACCAAAAGTATGTCTTTACTTGTTTATATGTTCATGTCTTCATGGCTGGGTATACTTGTTCATGTCTGATGTCTTGATGTTGATTTATTCATGTCTAATGCCTTCATATCCTTCCTTCCTTGTACGTATCTTCATTTTCGTATCTCCATTTATTATTCTTCCTTCTTCCAACTAGAAATGAAGTTTTCAAGCTCTTGTTCTACCCTTTTGTCAAAACCATGTCTCACGATTAAATCGTAAAGAACTTTTGGAATCGCAGGTATGAAACTCAAGCTCAACTTAATGATATTGATTTCGTCAAGATGGGGCAAGTTACGGAGTACTTCCATTGGTTGCAGAGACTTTAAAAGCGCTGAACGATGGATAATAAGTTGGGCAACAATGTAAAAAATGTTCATGTGTGTTCCGTAGGCAAATAAGAAGTCCCATAAACGGAAAACCGATGTAAGAGTAGGTGTGCAAGCACACAATGTAAGAACTGAAGGGAATGCATAAATTTGGGCTTTCAATATTTTGGAGTCGAGATAATCGTTGAGCTTCGGATCAATTATTTGAAGAACAATATCGACCAATTTGATGGCAGTATGTGCTCCCTCAAGACTAGGTGTCACATAGAGAGGGATCTGTTTGGTGACAAGATGATGGAAGACAGCGAACGCTTGGGGTTCACTTTTGTGGCAAGTATATGCAATGGGTGCCAATAAAACGTTCATTCCCTGAACATAACCAACCTTGTTGGGTATGGTTATTGCAACAGCAGAGAGAATCCTCATAAGGGCATCATCAGAGACTTTTGAGTGGAAAGCCATATCGTGCTTTAAAGTCCGAGGAACATCATTCTTTATTTTCCGGTAAAGTTCCGGTGATAACAAACTATCAAGAGAATCCACTAGTTCAACATATTTACTAGTAGGAAACACTGGTACTCCACAAAGAATCGACCACACGTACGCCCTATAGGGACACTGTTCGTAACCTTCAGGGGTTGAAAGACCTTCGACGAGAATTTGATATCGTAGAAGCGATAGACTGTGTTTGCGGAAAACCTGGTGTTTTTCGATGAACTGTTCGAGCTCATCCTTCTTCCGGCCCCTAACTTCCATAGCAGGCTATTATAATATAAAATTTTTGAGTGTTTAGATAAAGACGATTTCCTTGGCTTTTGAAAATTGTTATTTATGTTTTTGCGATTAACAATGACTATTCCTAGATATGTTAGTTGTGTAGACTTGTGGATGGTTCTGTTGCAGGGTAGTGTTGACAGTACCCTCCAGGGTAATGTAAACACAGGCGATAAGAAACAGAATGCAGGGAGTAGAGAATAATCAAATGTTTACAATTGCAATGTTTTTATAATCAGTCTGTATTTATGATTATATGTTTGATGCAGGATATTTCCGTTTTGTTTTTGTTTATTTTTCGGTTTACAATGTTGATAGTCCAAGTAATGGGAATAATCAAGTAATCAAGGTCTGTGGATTACAAGGAGGACCACTTTTTAAGAATTAAGCTTAATTTTTAAATTCTTCTTAGAAAGTTTCTCTTATGTTTCTTATGTTTCTTATGTTTCTTTGGTGGATCTTGATGAAGTACGCTTTCTTTGGTCCCTGGCGAAGACAAACTCCAGTCACCAACTGACCAAACGTACATTTTCGATACTTGGATTTTTCCTTATTGTCTTATTATCTTGGCATATTTCATTTTTTCATTTCTCAATTATCTTGTTTATTACTCATTTCCAGTTCTGTCTTGCTCTGTAATAACCTTTCCCATAATTCTCTCTACATTTGCCCTTTTCCATACTTCCTTTAACCAGGTCTCAAAAATCGAAAACTCATCCAATTCAAAAAACAAAAAGACAAAACCTTGAAATTTCCAATAAATATTCAGAGCCACTAAACATTTAATCAAAAAACCTCGTGTATGGCTCAAATCACCACCCTTTTTGCTTTAGCAAGAACAAAGAACGGGTCCAAAGGATGTCAAATTCCTTAATAACTCACCTAAATCATTCAGGAAAGTATCAATAAAAAGTATCAACAAAACTGAATTCTTTTCAGAGTTTGAATTTCGCCCAAAAAAATAAATCCTTGCCTATTTTGCTTATTTTGCTTATTTTGCTCATCTTCTTTTTCCTTTTCCTTGTAACATCCTCCATCTCATTAACTACTCCATCTCACCCTCCCCCATCTCATTAATACTTCATTTTTTCCTCCAAATGGCAACAACTGAAATTAAAGGATTCCATGTTCTTCAAGTAAGACTACCGGAAAGTAAAGGCAAACATCATCTATACTTCCGGAAACATGAAGCTAAAGCTGCTCAAGATCCATCCAATATAAGTGGGCGCCTGTTGTTCATGTTCAACCTTCCTATCGAAACAAACCTTCCTTTATTGAAAAAATACTTCCAGCAGGTAGCTATTGGAGCCACTGTGGAAAAATATATTCCAAGTGTTCTCACCAACTCCACAGAAGAGTCGTACTTTGACCTTACGAAGCTTAGTAGTGACTTGGAGTACAAGACACAAAGTATGGACCATGGGCTTGGACAAAAACTTCCAAAGCATTGCGGAGTAGTGACTTTCATCGATAAGGCTTCCTTGCAGCTTGCTCTTTCTTCTTTGAAAAAATGCTCTGCTGACAAGAAGATCACCAACTGGCCTTTGCCAACACTTGGTTCACAATATTTATTATCTGTTCTTCAATCTCAAGTTTACGATAACGAGACTCTTTCTAAATCTGTCTCTGCATCTCTCGCCGACTTCAACCGTTCTGAGCAGGAATCTCGTGATGAGCTTAAGAATCAAACTGAAATAGTTGATGAGGATGGGTTCACTTTAGTTGTTGGCTCTCATAGGAAGACAAAGGCGGGAATTTTGGGTCGCCAGAAATATGCTCAAACAGTTGGTTTGGAGAATGCTCAAAAAAATATCAAGAAGAAGGAGAAGGTGGACTTCTACCGTTTCCAGCTCAGAGAAAGAAAGAAGGCAGAGATGAACGACTTATTGAAGAAATTCAAGCAAGACCAAGAGCGTATTCGTACCATGAGAGAGAAAAAAAGGTTCCGTCCTTATTAAATTATAATATTTTTGAGTCTGGTGTATTTCCAGAACTAATAAGTTATAGACATTGAAGCACACAGTACATTGAATTAATACAATGATCCAATACAAACAAAAATATTTTCAATCGTTTACTATTTTTTATAACCAATTGTTAAACTTTTTGTGTCTAATTCTACTCCTCATACCATAACCAGCACAGTTAACTAATATATAAGAGTACATCCGTAGTAACTATAGCAGTGACAGTACAGTCTTAGAACTACAGATATAACAATTCAAATGACCAAAACTCATATCTTAAAGAGTGGAATACCCAACTATAGCGAGTTAGAGGTCATTGTTGATAAAGATTCCAAAAGCGTTGATATCATAAAAGTTCCAGAATTTCGGTTTGATCCTAATTCCTTTGAGATCTTATCAACCATAAGATATGATCCATTGATAGTCAAGAAGCCCCCCAAGTCCGCCAAGGAACTCACCAAAAAAGTGTTTTTCTTATGGGATCTTCACATTGCTCGTCTTCAATTAACCTTGGATTTCTTTGTTGGTCTACAGACTGGATCAACAGACACTTCACGAAAGAGAAAACGTAAGGCAAGTGAAACCAAGGAAGATGAAGAATCTTTTGTAGTTGAAAGTGAATATATTCTAGAACAGATTCGGTCGGCTTTCATTGAAAATAACGTTCTGACCGTCAATCCTTTGAAGATAAGACTATTGTTAAGTGTTCAAGGTGAAGTCAGGGTTGAATGTCATGCTACTCCTGAAAGACCCAACTTAATGCTTGGACTAACGGAAAATTATCCTTCGGAACAAATATACGATATCTACGTTGACGAAACAAAGGTTTTTGCGTCTCCATTTACTACGTTCAAAACCACAAGCAGAGATGTGTACAATAATGCTAGAAAACGATGCCTCAAGGGCGAGTCACAATTAGAAGAGGTTCTTCTTATAAATAGTTGTCTGGAATTAATGGAGGGATCCATCTTCAACGTGGCAATCGAGCTGAATGATGGCCAATACCTAACCCCTCCCCTTCTGAGTGGTTGTCTCTGTGGTGTAACAAGGGCCATGCTTCTTTCAAAGGGGTTGATTCGAGAAGATGTTATACTGATCGAAGAACTTCAAATAGGCCATGAGGTTTTGCTTTTCAATGGGATTGTGGGTGTTTCAAGAGGAATTATCCGTGGGTTTGTTGAAGCGGAAGAAATAATTAAGACGGAAACAGAGGAAGCAGATACCACCACACCTAGTGATTAAGGATACCTAGTGAGTTCCTTTATACCGATTGTACCTATTGCTTTACTGAAGAAAGTACACCCTATGATCAGAGAAAGAAAATACGTCATCTGAACTATCAAGAAAATTAAGAGATCAAGTTCAAAGTAATGACATCCTAATCTATTTCATGTCAATATTCACATAGTATTACAAAATCGGGTGTCTAAACAAAGGATGTCTAAGTAAAAGAAGTCTGTTGAAATGACTCACTCGAGAATGGGAAATGAGGAACGAGGAATTGGAAATTACGAAACCAAAGAAGCTATTTCACCATCATTATAGCCCATAATGTACAAAATGTCTTTCAAAGACTTGGTGTTCAAGCAACAGGGGGCTTCGTTTTGAACCTTGGGCTTAGCATTCCAGGCAACACCCCAACCAGCGACACTCATCATTTTCAAGTCATTAGCACCATCACCAACGGCAACAGCAGTCTTAGGTTCAATATTATGATTAGATGCAATCTCAAGCAAAAGCTCTGCCTTCTTGTCTCCATTAACAACGTACCCACGTGTGGTTCCATCCAAGCGTGAATCTTGGTCAACACCTAATGTATTGGCATAAGCATAGCCCAAGCCCAACTGCTCCTTGATATGACTGGCCAAAGGAATGAAGCCACCTGAACAGACAGCCATGACAACGCCCAACTTTTTTAAGGCTTTGCAAAGTTCAATAGCTCCGTTAGTAATCTGAAGCTTCTCCTTTAATTCATCCCACAAAGTGGAAGCATCGATTCCTTTCAACAACAACACTCTTTCACGCAAAGATTCATTGAAGTCCAATTCGCCGTTCATGGCTCTCTCGGTGATCTCTGCTACCTTGTTCTCAATATCGGCATAGGCGGCAATAAGCTCAATCACTTCTTGGTAGATCAAGGTAGAGTCCATGTCAAAAACGAACAACTTTTTGTTTTTTCTCTCTTCGGCAACCTGAAAGACTATATCATACGATGGCTGGACCTCTTCTCTCTCCTTCTTAATTAGCGAGACGGCGATATCAGGGACGTTGGTTTGGACCAAATAGTCCACCACTCTCTCTGCCGAAAGCTGCCTTTTTGATACTACTGTAGCATTGAGTTTGGAGGCGACAAATCTTTCAATGTCCACGTGATCCTGGGGCGAAAGTCTATCTCCGTGTGCAAGAAATGTGAGCGAGTACATCGGAGGCAGAGGCTTGATGGAGTTTCTTGGTGCAAGGTAGGAGATGAAGTACGGCTGAAATATGTAGCCAGATCAAGCGGAGTTGGAACAAGCGGAATTGGGAATAACCAGGATTTGAGATGCGGGAAATAGTTTCCAGAGAAGGAAAATAAAGTAGCTTTTTCTTTGTCACAAATTCTTTTTAATTTGTTTTGTGATTCTGTGATTCTGTGCTCTTCTGTTGGTAAGTATGATAGTCTCAGTTAGTACCTAAGTTAGTACGTTAAGTCTAGGTTAGTACGTTAAATCTAAGTTAGTATGTTAGTCTAAGCCAGTATGTTCGTTTAAGCTAGTATGTTAGTCTGAGTTGGTAAGTATAGCTTCATATGACTAAGTATGATTCAGTATGGGTTAAAATAGATCGGTATCTGCTCTTCTAAGTATTATGATGATGAAGGATCGAGAATGAATGTGATGGAAATCGAAAAGCTTCCTTGAAGTTGTGGTCGAGAGACCAAACAGAGCTTTATGAATCCCTGTGAGTGAAAGGCCAGATTAACACAAACCCCCAAGACTCAACAACAAAAAGACATTTTTTAAGTATACAATAACTAAAACCTCTCGAAATGTCTAATATATATATTTGTGTCGTTTTCCAGGTAGAGCGGTGAGCCACTTATTATGCCCCTCTATTGCATTGGAATAGCCTCCAAAGAAAAGCACTCCAGCATCAAAACCACTAATTAGCATCGTAGGAGATATATGATACTCAATGATGCTGCGATGATCAATGTAAGTAAATTGATGCCAATATATGTCATTTAATATCAATGGATCTCAAGTGACGTGGATGCATATTAATTTATGTCTGTTGCGTTTAAGAGACTATCTTAAGATCGTACTCGCTCAAACCAATGTTACCACCCAACTTTACAAAATTGGTTTGCACAACGGACGCTTTTTCTGTTGCTATCTCGTTCATACGCTTCCAATATGTATCATGAATGTACTCAAAGTCCAACATTCCGTTGAATTCTTTATCGAGTTGTTCTTTTGGGACAAAGTTTTGAAAAGGCTGGTCGTATATGGTTTTCAGCCTAGTGTAGGGATCAATAAATGGTCCAACAACTTTGAAAAAGGTGTAACCGATCCAGGGGATGTTTGTGAATAGGCCACGGCCTAATCTCTCAGGGTAATGATTCTGAAGAATATGCAATACTTGTTTTGAAATGCTCAATGACGGAAACTTGGAAGATAAATTCAAATGCTCAGGTGCTGCCTTGAAGTCTATCAACAATGCCAATGTGTCTTGTCCAGCAGGCATGAAGTCAATGACACGCTCCAACATGAACACTAAATGTTGGACCTGACGGAGGGATGCCGAAGTGTTTTGATACCCGTTTCTGAGGTATAAACAAGGTCTATTATCAACATCGAACCCAAGAATCAAGTTCTTCCCTGTGACGTTTTCTTCTTCAACGAGCTCGGGAGTCAATGCTTTCAGTGGATCTGTGTGTCCTTCTATGATCACCACTCCAAATGTTCTTCTCCAGAGAATAGTATCCTCAATTCTCTTAATAGCTTGGGCAACATTCCATTTTGTTGCACGCAAGTACCGCAAGAAGCACTCTTTTGTCAACCAGGCAATTTCCTGCTGTGTTAAGGGATGTTTTGGGGCATTGGCCGAGTCGTTGACGGGGATATCCGTCTTGGCGTATTCTTGAAAGTGCTGGAATATCTCATCATACTTTTTTTCTTGTTCTGACGTCAAATCAAACACGGGCG
Organism: Australozyma robnettiae; assembly: GCA_030568975.1. Lineage (NCBI taxonomy): Eukaryota > Fungi > Ascomycota > Pichiomycetes > Serinales > Metschnikowiaceae > Australozyma > Australozyma robnettiae. The sequence goes on along the minus strand of JAJMJD010000032.1, from coordinate 111,905 downwards.
GCTTTGTTGGATTTATCGGCTTCTTGAAGGGAACTGTGCACTTGATCAATTCTTTCCTGGAATCTCTGGAATCTGAAGTTTTCATAGAAGTAGCTGATGACGTGTCCACTTCCGGACTTTGATTGCTGGAACTTGACGAGGTTCTCTTAAAGATATTCATCGGGTGTTAGCATAAAAGATCGGTAACGGATCGACAAAATAATTTTGTACCGAGACAGACGAGGTTGCCACCAGAAAAACCCGTGGTGAATGGAGATTTTGGGATCCAAGAAAATTTTCAGCCGAAAAAAAGAAACAAAGGTTTGGAAATTTTTTTTCGCCAAAGTCATGAATATTCAATCTCAACCAAAACCGTTGCTTCTTAACTCCGTTTCCAACAGTACACGGCAACAATAAGAGGGATCCAGCCGAGGCGCGCTCTCACCATTATAATCATTAGAATCACCACCAAACTGGACCAGAACAAGCAAACTTCATCATGGAATTGGACATAAGAAGCCAATTAGTATCAGAGGCACGACCAATCGAGGAAAGCTATTTAGCTGAAATTCTCAAAGAGGTGGAAAAAGACTCTGGAGGTCCCAAGAAATGGGCAGAGGCTGTAGCACTGAAGCTATCCCAAAAGGAATCTAGATACAAGTTCTTGGTGCTGGTAACCGAGATAGAGTCAGAAAATGATGATGGTCGTTTGAATATCAAATCCTCAGTTGCTGCTGTTTGGGATTCCGAGAGAGACGGGTCCATTACCGTTTCGATCCCAGGTGAACCACTCAGAGTGTTGACAGTGTTTTGGGTGTATGCCAGTTAATTAGCATAATTTGCATAAATGGCAACATTCTCAACATTTGCGTCAGGTAAATTGATCACGGTCATTAAGACTCCCATCTTTAACATTAATGAAATCCATGTAACCTTGAAATTTTGTGAATGAAGGGTCAATTGCAGAGAGAGTAGACTCAAACTTGGCCAAAAGACCACGTACCTGAGTGTCCTTTTCAGGGTGGAAACGCTTAAGTTGATCCGTTAAGTTGAAAAGTCCGTTGGCTTGGTGATGCTGTTGAAAACGATCCAGAGTTGGGCTGGTTTCATCAAGCCCGAATAGGTTTCTGTTCTCTTTCGTGTCCGTGTCCAATTGAGCAGTAATGTCTTGCGTGTACTTTGTGAATTCGGATAAGTACTCCTGATCCAGTTCCAAAGTGGCACTTACCGATTTGTAGTATGTTTCTAGCGTTTCAAGCTCCTTTTTCTCCGCAAGTAGTTTGGCTTCAAGTAGCTCTTTTCTTTGCTGAACCACAGCAGTATCCAAGGCTCTGGAAACAGGATCCAGCAGGTCTCTTGTTCTAATGGGTAAAGATTTTAACAGCGGCAATTTCGTCACTTTAAGCCGGGCACAGAACGACTTGGGCTGTGACTCGCTGGTCCAGTGACAGGATAGAACCCGTTGCGTTTCGAGAATCTTACCCTGACGATTAGAGGAATTATTAAGGGTAGTGAGGATCTTTTCCGTAGCAATAGAGCTCAATTCGTTGAATGATTTAATTGTCTCTCGATCGAGAGGAACCCACAACTTCTCTATGGCCTTGACTGTAGATTTCCGTTGTTTGATGGGATCTTTCCGAAGGGGAGCACTCGAGGGTCTTTTGAGATAAGCTTTTTCCAAATTGGCTGTGTTGACATTAACTTCTTCATCTGCAGAGCTGGATCCATCTGAGATTGCATCCATTGCTTCTGGGGTTGGAGCCTGATCATCTTGTTCATCTAGATATGGTGTATTGTCTTTGGAAAAGGCCAAGTTTGGTGTTTGTGGAGTCGGAGAGCCGGGCAAGGTTTCCTGGGCATCCGAAGTTATGGGATTCTGGGAATCTAGAACGGTCTCTATCTGTTTTGGGTTCATTCTTGGCTTGTGTTCATGGTTATATTATCTTTAGCTTAGCAATTAATTTCCAGAACAGGTAGAAGAAGAGATGTTTCTAGAAAGAAACTTTGTTAGTTCCTAAATGAAGTCAATATGAAGAAATAAATGAATCGAAATTTATTAATTAAATTATCTGTGGAATGAAAATTGTAGATTGCCTAGTATGATGAATGTATGTTGATATTAGTGGACTGAGGCCATCTTGGTGAGTGAGTTGCAGCCAATGAATCAACCCAAGTTGGGGTAAATACTCTGTCAATAGAATCAATGAATTGAATATACAAATAGAATGAATAAATGAACTTTTTTTCTGGAAAAATTAGTGGCATTAGTGGCATTAGTGGCATTAGTGGAATTAGTGGAATTAGTGGAATTTGTGGGTTTGCACTAGCTTTCCTGCTTTCCCGGCTCTATAAAGCTCCAAATCTAATCTGTCCCGATTATCCAAAAGAGTTTTGACCTTCATTCCAAAATGAATAGAGAAATATGATGCTAATTTCGACCTTACGCCTGCGAGGTCTTTCTTTGTAAGAGTGTTCTGAACAAGACTGAACGGACTGTCTTGTATCGAATCGAGTTCTGTCAGTGAATGTTCTGCCAGTTTTGTTCTTGGGGATCCTGATTCTGATCCAAGGGTCTCACCTGTTTTATATGGAAAGAGTTTAAATGCTTTTCTGTCCATTGGATTAATGTTGAATTCTGGCTCGTCGAGTTCCTTGTGTTTCCTAGGAATCAAGGTCTCATAAACCCAATCGCAGTAGTCTGAAATCTCGTTTTCGTTGAATTCAAACAAATCACGTACTTCCATGTCGTGCTTGAAGTGATTAAGGAAAAGCTTACTTTTGTCGCCCCTGAAGAGCCACGCCAAAAATTCTTCCACATCAACAATCTCTTCCGAGAATTTGAAGTACATCTCTAGAACGAAAAACATGTAGCACGCAGCTTGAACTTCGGGTCCAACATAAGTTTTGTAGAATCCTGGAGGAAATTTGCCGCCGGTGACTTGCCAGACCACATTATGATACATTACCAATAGGCTGGATACCTGAGGAAGACGAAGATCCAGAAACAAGCGGAACGCCTGATAATGAAAGCAATCAGCCGAAGGAGACCACACCAGACTCAATTCAAGGATTCGGGTCAACCGTAAGTTATTCTTGAAGAATTGATCATCAATTGGGATATACCATGGCGTAAGCATGGCGAAACTCTTAGGCAGCGGCATAAGACGAATCATTTTTGGCGGCACGAGCACAGTTGCGTTAAGATAAGGAACTTTGTTGTTTTTAATCATCGCGATATAGTCAGAAAAACACACTGGTACCTGGTTTAGCACCCTGAGCGATAGATATATGAGGGAGAATAAGTCTAGAACAGATGGTGTTTTATTTGCCAAGGTCTTCTTGACAAAGCGAATCCACAAGAGTTTGGCAGTATTCATAATGTTTCTCTGCAAATTCGCGAGTTTTTCGCTTCCAATATGGGCATATAGATGGTCCACCACTAAAGGAACGAGGCGGTAAAGCACCCATTGGAGACACTTGAACATATAGTTACGGCCATCATCTCCATGCAACCGATGGGACTTTGTTTGGGTAAGCGTTGATGAAGAATGATTTACTGATGCATGTGACTGAGAACCAAATCCAGTATCTGTGAGATGAATATTAAGTCTTTTGGTTTGGACATAGGTATCTTCATCGTCCTCGAACTCCAAGTTTCCTTCCATAACGTGACCGAATTGACACGATTTTCGTCCAGCATTCAGCTGATAGAGTCTGGAACGACAGTTGTCGATACCACATACTGGACCCTTCAACCATGTTTTCTGTGACATGTTTTGTTGATGAGATAGGGTGAAGCGCGGGGTGGATCAGAGATACTACAGGAGAGACGATGAGATGAGATGAGGTTGTAGGTAAAGATGAAGGACAAAAAGACTGCAAAAGATAGGGAGGGAAGACAAAACGAGTGACTAGACGAATAACGCGACTTACACGGTTCGGTTTTTTTTTTTACCTAATTTGGGAATGTTTTCCATTATTTAGGTATATTTTGCCCTAGTTGGGTAATCGGGGTGGATTCTTTTGACAGTTATCCGTTATCTATTCAAAGTAATTGCCGTATGTTGAGAGTGACAGATGGGAACATATGTAACAGATCAAATGACAAAAAAAGTAACAAGAGAAAAACTGGCAAAGCTGAGAAATTTCAAAAATTGAAGTTTTCAAGTATTTGAAAGGTTCGAATGTTACTTCCGGAAAATTTCCCTGAGTAACCAGGACTACCAGCATGAAACAGAACTCATTAATATATCAAAAATATCACATAAAAGAGCAGAACAGAACGATCTTTTTTTTTAAAAAAACTGAAAAATAGAAAGGTTCTATTGAAATTACTATGAAGTTACTTTGATTAACAATTACTATGACTATGAAGTTATAACAAAGATACACTGCTAAAGAATTGAAGGAATACTGAAGAATTATAGAAATCTACAAAGAATCTAAAGATTGAATATAACGCGTACCACTGTTCACAAATCAACTAATTGTCCTGATCCTGGGCCGCTCGGCTGAAAAGAGATCGTTTTGTCCGAAATACAGTTCGCAGGTTCTTAAGGCCGGCCTGTCAAGCACAATGCCCTATGTCCAATGCCCAATGCAGGATGGAAAATTTTCGATTATTATTATTTTTTTACGGCTACGTGCGTGAAAAATTAATCGTGAAGCCGTTTCGGTGATAGTCCGATGCCCCAGGTTTTCACTCGGACTTGTATGGGAGACAGTCTCCGCCAGCGCTAATATTCCAGAAACGGTAACCACCAACCTTCCACACAATTGGCAAAGAAAATCTGTTAATCGCTTTGGCTTTTTTGTCTTTTTACCACTTTTTATTTTTCATTTGGTAGTTTATGGGTCTTTAGCCGCAGGCTTAAACTGTTTCCCTTACTTAACCCCATTTCTTAGGGATACGGGTTTTTGACGATTTTCTATGCCTATGGCCTTTGTCTCCCACCACCTCTCCCCAAATATTGTAGCACTCTATCCAGGTTAGTACACCCAAGGCAATGTATCCAGGAACATCGTCATGTTGCAGTAACACCACGATTGATTATTAAGCAGTCGTAAGGCGAAAAGTCGCTACCACATGGCGAAATTGTATTTTGAAAATTTCTTCGCTTGGAATATTCGACTAAAATTAAAGAAAATCTCATCGTGTTATCAACAATTCGTTGTGTATTTCCATCCTCAAACCCCCTTTTGCCCCATTGATGCACGGAGTTTCCCTCTACGATGCCTCTAACTCCGGAGGGCCCCACTCGGTCTTAACACCAACTATCTTTTTGGGCCGGGGAAATCCTATTATCTACTTAAAACCCTAATGAGGGGATAACCAGACACATCGTGCCCTCCCCCTCACTAGAATGCAACCCGCAGAATTATAAATAGGAGGTCAATTCCCCGTTATTAAAAAGTTCTATTGAAACACTATCGCTTCGATCTTGGTCTTTCCCCTTGTGTATCATTAGAACACCACTGGAACGATTGCAAACTCGAGCGCATATACTTCTCTTTAGTTAAACCATCTTATTATATTCCAATGCTTCAGAGATCCGTTTTTCAATCCTCCAAGAGATTGATTCCTGTAATGGCAAGATTGTACTCCAACTTGCCATTGTCAGTGCCAATCACCTTGCCAAACGGTGTTACTTACGAGCAACCAACAGGATTATTTATTAACAACGAGTTCATCACGCCAGCTCAAAAGAAGACTTTCGAGGTTATCTCTCCATCTACTGAGGAAGAGATTACTCACGTCTACGAGGCCAGAGAGGAGGACGTTGACTCTGCTGTCAAGGCCGCTCAAGCTGCTTTCGACGGTGGCTGGTCCTCCGCCGATCCTGCTGTCCGTGCTAAGGCTTTGAACAAGATCGCTGACTTGATTGAAGAGAATGCCGAGACTTTTGCCCACATTGAGGCTTTGGACAACGGTAAGTCCTTGCAAAACTCCAGAGGTGACGTTGGCTTGTCTGTTGCTTGTTTCAGATCCTCGGCTGGTTACGCTGACAAGTTCAACGGTTCTGTCATTGAGACCGGTGATACCCACTTCTCTTACACCAGAAAGGAGCCATTGGGTGTCTGTGGTCAAATTATTCCATGGAACTTCCCATTGTTGATGTTCACCTGGAAGGTTGGTCCAGCCATTGCTACCAACAACACCATTGTCTTGAAGACTTCTGAAACTACCCCATTGTCCGCTTTGTACCTTTGTAAGTTGATCCAAGAGAACAACGTTCTTCCAGCCGGTGTCTTGAACGTCGTCAACGGTTTCGGTAAGATCACCGGTAACGCTATCCTTGACCACCCAACCATCAAGAAGGTTGCTTTCACTGGTTCTACTGCCACTGGTAAACACATTATGGCCAGAGCTGCCCAAACTTTGAAGAAGATTACCTTGGAATTGGGTGGTAAGTCCCCACACATTATTTTTGCTGATGCTGACTTGGATGTTGCTGTTAACAACGTGATCACTGGTATCTTCTACAACTCTGGTGAGGTCTGCTGTGCTGGTTCTCGTCTTTACGTCCAAGAAACCATCTACGATGAGTTTGTTAAGAAGTTCGTTGCTGCTACTGAGTCTGTTAAGGTCGGTAACCCATTCGATGAGAGTGTCATGCAAGGTGCCCAAAACTCTTACAACCAATACACCAAGATTTTGAGCTACATTGAGTCAGGTAAGTCTGAGGGTGCTACTTTGTTGACCGGTGGTGAGAAGGCTTCTGAGAAGGGTTTCTTCATTAAGCCAACTGTCTTTGGTGACGTTACCGAGGACATGAAGATTGTCAAGGAGGAGATTTTCGGTCCAGTCATCACTGTGCACAAGTTCAAGGATGCCGACCACGTTGTCAAGTTGGCTAACGACACTGAGTACGGTTTGGCAGCTGGTATTCAATCTTCCAACACCAACACCTGTATTGATGTTGCTAGAAGAATCAAGGCCGGAACTGTCTGGGTCAACACCTACAACGACTTCCACCAATCCGTTCCATTCGGTGGTTTCGGTTCTTCTGGTATGGGTAGAGAGATGGGTTCTGAGGTTTTCAACAACTACCTTCAAGTTAAGGCTGTCAGACAAGCCATCCACGTTTAATTCATGTCCCCCCAAAAAATGCCTAACGTTATTTATGATCAATGAAAACTTTTGATTGAGAAACTAGAAGTGAAAATCACTGTAGAAATACTAATAGAAAGCACTCGAAAGAGTCTTGTTTATGTAAAAATATTCGTTACTTTTCATTGGTAAATAATGGAATTTTGTAATTAATTAATCTGTTATTCCGTGTTGCTATTAAATTGTCGATCTTCTCCTCTGTCAATTCGTCAAAGTTGTTCTACTCATATCCAAACTATGGTTTTTGTATATCCACAATAATAACATGAAACTTTCTTGCAAAAGGCCCATGAAGATCGTTATGATGAGTACATACGCATTCATTTCAAGATCAAATTGCAATATTTCCTTTTCATTTGGTGACATTTTCTCTGAATTGGCTTGTGTTGTGTACCTCAGTTACTGGCCAATCCAATAATTGTCATTAAAGTACAGAAACGACCAGTGGACAAAACGTGTTCTCTACAACCCAAATAGGCAATTAATTTGGTCACCATTTCAAGAAAACTAAGAAATTTTGCTAATAGTTCTAATTTGACAACCTGTTTTTTACTTAGTGCTTCTCTAGCCAGTACTCCTTTTGCCAGCACTACATTTCTAAACAGTCCTACTTTTATGACAATAATCACTACCCTTTTAGGGCAAAGTTGGAAAAGATTTGCCTATTTAGGCGAAAGTTGCAATGCAGCATTAAAACTTATTCTCGGTCTATGATACAAATCTCACTTTTTGCAGCCATTTCCTTTTTTGCAACCATTTCCTTTTTTGCAACCATTACATTCTCTCCTCCATATAAACAAAAATACAACCACCAAATATCACACGTGACCTTGGTGACTGTGGTCTGCCCTAAGCTTTCTTTTCCTGCACCCAGGCCCGCACCATCAACGCTTAACTCTACTCACAAAATTTTTCTTCCTTCTCGTACTAAAACTTTCACCGAATTTGGCAAGATGGTATGTGACTTGACGTTTTAGCGAACGTCTGACATTTGAAGTCGACAGTCTTGATACATTTGATTTGTTCTATTTGTTCCGTTCTCCGTTCCCACTTGGTGCTCTACTGGTTCCTATTCTAGCCTCAAGTCTTTCACCCTAGACTTGATCCTTAAGATTTTCAGCCTCCATGTTTTAAAACAATAACTAGATAGTTGGCAGAATATATCAGTCGTTTCAGTCCAGCATCTTCTGTCCAGTAATACGTTTAAAAAAAACCAGAATTGAAAGAAAACAGAACATGGTATGGCTCTGTTACCAACATATATGGGTGATAGCTATTCCATATTAAGAACAAGATATTTTAGATTCAAAGACATGATTTCAACCAAAAAAAGACTCAGTTCGTTCTCCCATTGGTGTAATACTAACATTCCAGAGTGACTCCGTTACTATCAGAACTAGAAAGGTTATCACCAACCCTTTGTTGGCCAGAAGACAATTTGTCATTGACGTCTTGCACCCAAACAGAGCTAACGTCTCCAAGGACGAGTTGAGAGAGAAGTTGTCTGAGTTGTACAAGGCCGACAAGGACGCTGTCTCTGTCTTTGGTTTCAGAACCCAATTCGGTGGTGGAAAGTCCACTGGTTTCGGTTTGATCTACCAATCCGTTGCCGACGCCAAGAGATTCGAGCCAGCTTACAGATTGGTCAGATACGGTTTGGCTGAGAAGGTTGAGAAGCCATCTAGACAACAAAGAAAGCAAAAGAAGAACAGAGACAAGAAGATCTTCGGTACCCAAAAGACCCACGCCAAGAAGATTGCCAGAAGACAAGCCGATTAAGCGTGTGGATCTTGACCCACTGATGACCCCACTCGTATTAATGTCCGTGATCGTAATCTCTTGGTTTCTGTGAATTAAATTGTATCTTTAGGGCGTATTTACTTTTGGGATGCATATATTTCCTCAATAAAGAACCAACTTGTATTTTTAAAGACAAGGTCTTTTCGTACTTTTATATAGTCTTTCTTGTAGGCTTATTTGAGAGAACATTTTTAAGCAGCTAATTTTCCAAGTATGTGGTTAATGAGTATCTAATGACCAAGGTAACTTGTGACTAAAGTGTGCAAGGTACCCAATATCCAAATACAAAGTATCTATTGACAAAAGATCTATTGACAAAGAATCTATTGACAAAGAATCTTGTGAAAAGGTGGTTTTCATTTCGTTTTGATTATGTTTCTTATCTCATGTATGAGTATATATACTGAAAATTAATTGTGGCCATTACAACCATGTTGCTGGTCAATCAGAAACATCGGCAGGGTCATTATAATGTGCAAACATGTCGAAAGGATCACCTTCACACACCTCGTTGATTTTCGATTCGTCGCCTTCCGCAAAGTTCTCGATCCATGAAGCAAAAGATGTGGTGCTTCTATTATAATCTTTGAGGTATGTCTTCATGTCAGAAACATCGTCATAATGGTCCCCTGAGACAACTTTGAATATTGCTTTAAAATACAGAATTAATGACCTTAGACCTTTGAGGTAGCCCATGTCAGCTAGCTCGGGGTGTTTTGGAGGTATCCTGTAGTTTTGATAGTCAACATCGCCACCAATAACACTCTGGGCAAAGTCAATTATATGGATCTTGATTTCCGCTTCTGAAGAAGGTAATGCACCATCGTATATGAGAAGAATGGATGACCCGTACATTCTGTAGCCATTCAAATCTTGAAAGTAGCTGTAAAGCTCTTGTAAATGATTTATAAGTTGGGGGATTTTGCTGAGAATGGATTGACTCGTTGTTCCATCATAGAGGAACTTGGTAAGAGCCTTTGCAAAGGGCAGGCCACTTCTTAGCTTTCTCCCGAAGTATTTGTCTTTCATAACGTATTTGTTTGTTGCTTGATTCCAAACTTGCAAGCCACATACCCTTGTGCCTAACTCTTTGGACGAAGTGAGTGAGCATTTCTTTCTTTGTGAAGCTTGTTTTTGGTCCGTAGCATCAACTCCGTATTGACGAGTTCCCATCTTCAAATCCAAGACACAGGGTTTGGCCATGTCTGTAGTCAAATCTTCAAGTAGAATGAATCGTTCAAAGCGAGTATGTTTTCGAAGAACGGGATTCTGAAGATCCTCCCGGGAATCCGACAATACTACCGAATCTTTTTCCATGTCGAAATCATCTTCCATTTGGAAAATTTCGTCGGGCTTGCGGTTATGTGGAGCAAATACCTCCTGAATAATCTGTGCTTGGAGATCAGTGTTTACGGATGTAGAGCCAATGCTGATATTACGGTCTTTCTTTAGAGAATGCAGAGAATTAAGCGAAGCGCCCCTCATCAATTTTTGAGACGCAGAGTTTGGTGCACTTGTTGAATAGTGTTTCCACAACAAATCCGGGATTATATGTATGTTGTCATCAAGTAGAACCTCTGGTGGTGGATCTTCCTGCGAGTCGGAACCTCGTAGTGATTGGTATCCTGGAAACGATGGTCGACGGAGATGTGAATTAGTTGAGCGTTTCTGAAGTCTGCTGTCTACTTCGACAGGTTTTGTTTTAACGAAATCTTTGCTCGTATCATCAACCGGTGGGATATCGTCCATATAGCTAGAGGCATTATCGAAGGGAACATCCACAGGACCAATTTTTGGGGTGAATTCCTCTTCGCGTACAACACTGGAGTATCTGACATTGAGCACACCAATATATTTGGGCATAAACTTAAGAAGATTGAGATGCCTACGCTCTACCGCCTCGTACCATATGTTTTCTCTATTGACCAATGCTTTGCAGACGGCTTTCTTGCTAAATCTGAAAATTGCAGTATGGCCACCCACTTTGTTTTTAAAAGGTCGTAATTCAACAGTCAATGGATAAATTTCGCCTGTAGGGGGTACAGCAGATGGTTCTTTTATAGTATGGGCTTCTGGGGGTTGCAGGTGAGCCCTGGGGTGGTTGGTCCATTCATTCAGGTGCTTTTTGATATTCTTAAGTTCGCCGTGTATATCATGTTCGAATTCTAGGTCTGCAGTAAGATGTTGGAGAGTATCCTGGTCAGATTCTTGGGAGGTAGTTGCAGTTGCTTTTGGAAAAGACGTATGAGGGAAATAAGTAGCCGAAGAAACAGGTTCTAGCATTGGAAGGGACGACACGGCTTCTGAATCGGGCGAAAGCTGTAACATAGATTCTGATGTTCTGGGGAGCTCGCTTGAAGATGGGGAATCGCATATGGCTGGGTCGAACTGATGACTATTGCCTAGGAAGAGTCTCAAGGATCTTGCCGCTTTACGGCCCGTGACAATAGGAACGTCATCTTCAGGTTTTGGATTTGTTGTTGTTGATTTAATTGCAGACTCCATCATCGGGGCAAAGAAATGAGGTGGACTTCTGGGATGGTCATGAGATCTACAGATCTAGAGAGAGTGGGGGGATAGAGGTCTGCTGACCAAAGACAATCAGGTATAATTCAATGCTAAACCGTTCAATATATGTTGTCTTTATTGTTTCATACACCACAAATTGCAGTTTCTTCAGGTTTTCAATTCTTCAGTTCGTCGAGCAACAATCTGATCAAAGCAAGACACTTCAAAAACCTAGGAATGGTGACACAACACGAGATACTGATGTGAAAGTTCTTTTGTTATAAACTTTAAGCACGAGATAAGGATAAATTCGAAATACCAAATGGTAAGATGGCTAGACGGTTATATGGTTCTATGGTATGGACAGCTGGTTTCCCATATAATGTAGAAGAGGTGAAAGAAGAAGTCGGGGGGTTATGGGAGGTGAGGGAGAGGTAGGAAGTGGAAGTATGCAAATTAAGAATTTGAAACAGAAGAATTAAATTTTGAAACGACAAATTCGAAAACAGCTCTTCAATTACGGAATTTGGTCAATTTCCCCATTTGTGTTTATTTTTATATTTTGGATGCACACACGTTTCTTGAAAAAACGTGCTAATGTCATCCGCTTAACTAGCGATAGCCTACTCATCTTATGATACGTAATCTCAAATTACGTAATCTCGGTGAAATTAATTCCAGTATATAATTTCAGTCATAATCTCGCTATCATAATTTTCATTTGATAAATTTCAATCCACTAAATTTCCCTGTATCAACGTGGTTAGTTGATGATGTCATGGTAGTCGATATTATAGCCAGTCAATAAATTTCACTAGTATGAATGGCATGGGTGGGACTGGTTGCGAAGGTTGCAAATTTCCCTTTTAGACACCTACAAAGACATTTTGGGACATGATATCGAAGAAATTGATGTACGGATATATTCTTATGAGTATTTTTCTTTTATTTATTACTTAGGTTGTTGAAAATATTTGTTGCTTTGATGTTTTTCGCCTCGTAGACCTAATTTCACTCCAGACTCATACAGGAAATGTATCTTACATTAGCGACGCAATTATGTTCGATGCGGGGTCTATATGGAGTGGAAGCTACAAGCTTTGTGGAGCAATTTGAAGTTTCCGGAACTCTCAACTCTGAAATCTGGAACTGCAAACTTCGAACCACTGTGCTATATCCATAAAAGTTTCAAAGAACCCCCATCTCTAATTAAATTCAAGACATGCTCAATATTATTCGGCTAAGTATTTTGTGGATCTAGGTTCTTTATGTCTTGCATTGTTTGAGTCTTGGATTGTTCGAGTCTTGTAATGTCTTTATATAGTCTTGTATAGTCTTGTATTGAAGTTCACTGCCACCTAAGGATAAGTTCAGAATCTTATCAATAGTCTTTGATATTCAAAAGATTTTTGATTTCATTACTTTTTTCGGTTAAATTATAAACAACGGTAAATAATTCGAACTAAGTTTCCTAGCTCACTTATGAGGGTAAATGATCCTAAAAGTTCTCTCCCCCTCTCTATTTGACTTTTTTTTAGTTTCCCTTGATGATTATCTGGTCAAAGTGCCATTTTTCTTTCAATAAAATCTTCTTTTCTTCCCTAGTATCAACACCTCTAGTGACTTGACCCATTAGGTAAGAGCCAAAAAAAATGGCCGCTACAGTATTTAGACTCGTAAAATTCCATTGAATGTTAATCATATATCTTTTCGTAATTCGAAATACCAGTTTTGATTTTAGATATTACTACTAATTCGTTATTTGGGTCAATCTAATTACCATTACCTACAGACTCTCATCGACTAGGTAATTATCCATAAACTTACCATTACCCAAATAACTATCAATTATTTTCTTTTCGTTGTAAGACTCTTACCTTTTCAATTCCCAACACCTTTTGAAAAAAATCCGTTTCGTAATTTCTCTTGTCTGGTTTTATTTGATCGGCCTGCAGTTAGCCCCCAATCTAACCACTGAACGGAAGCTATTACTCCCTCCACACGAAATCAACGCTTATCTATCTTCGTATAGGTCATATATCTCTACATACCATTATCAATCTTAATCTAAAACCATCTATCGTTATTCAAAGTCATCTATCTCCATATAGCGTGGTCAATAATGTCTATCCAATTCGTCCTCTTATTGTCCCGACAAGGCAAAGTCCGTTTGTCGAAATGGTACAAACCTAATAGCCAAAAGGAAAAGTCCAAAATCACGCGAGAACTCACAACAATCATCTTGTCTAGAAGAGCCAAGATGTGTAATATTCTCGAGTACAAAGACATAAAGATTGTTTATCGTCGATATGCTTCTTTGTTCTTTGTGATGGGCATTGATGCCAGTGACAATAGTTTGTTGGCCCTTGAAATTATCCACAGGTACGTGGAACAAATGGATAAGTTGTTTACTTGTGTGTGTGAGTTGGACATTATCTTTGGTTTCTCGAAGGCATACTACATTCTTGACGAGCTCATTTTAGATGGGTATATGATGGAGTCTTCCAAACGAGAAGTAATCAAGAAAGTTTCTCAGCAAGATGAGCTTGAAAACATGGATGAATTTGATAATATGATTGTTTAATGATGCTTGTTTGGGTGTTTGAGTGTTTGGTTGTTTGGTTAGGAGCTTCAAGACTTCAAGATTGAACCTCCATTTTCTTTCTTCCTCAAAAATACTGTTGGTTCTAGGAATCCTGAATCATGGCTATTTCAATCATTTGGAATGATATCACTGGTCACCAACAAACAATGCTATAAATCTCGACCCTCCTACCCCATGGCATACGAAAGAATGACACTAAGATACTGAAATCAAACGTTACTACCATCATATGAAGATATGAAGATAGAACCATTTCCCCAGAGGATTTCTATCCTTGTTACAACAACTAAAGTACCCTTGTCATGGTTCTTTCATGAAACTGTAGATCTCAAAATCACAGTTATATTGAATAAAAAGTTTGCATTCACGCTTTTGAAACCTTCCTTTTCACTTGAAAGTGATAGCTATTATATCTAGATACTACCCACTATTCCTTAGGTCAACCCGATCGGACTAAAACCGGAATCATCCCAAAACAAATTGCACTAATTGAGCTAATTTTAATAAAATAACCTAATAAATTACTCAATTCCTCACCCTCTTCGAATCACTTCCTTTTCCCAGTTATTTGCAACTTGTGCTTTCTGCAGGAGGGCCATCGTCTCATCTGCGATGCTCTTCGCCATAATTCATCTACTAAACTCAAAATGTCTGACGATGAGGCCCTCGATATCACTGGTTCCTTAGCCTTAACTGGTAAGGAATACGAAAGTGACTCCAGTGAAGAACTGGATATTTCCGATTTCGAAAACCCAAAGGATGAGATCTCCGATGATGAGGATGACAAGCCTGCGACCAAGAAGCAGAAAGCTGTGAAGCCAGCTCCAAAACAGGCGGATATGCCATCCATGGAGTTGTCCGATGATGAGGGAGACAGCAACAAAGATACTAAGGATATTGCTGCGTATTTTGCTGTCAACAATCCCAATGCAAAGAAGGCTAAGAACGGAACATTTGCCTCATTCGGGCTCTCCAAATTCATCTTGGCCAATATCACAAAGAAGGGTTATCGACAACCCACGCCTATCCAAAGGAAAACAATCCCTTTGATTATGGAAAACAGAGATGTTGTCGGTATGGCCAGAACAGGATCGGGTAAAACCGCTGCCTTTACACTCCCATTAATTGAAAAGTTAAAGTCGCATGCTCCTAAGAAGGGTGTAAGGGCAGTGATTCTTTCTCCCTCGAGAGAATTGGCATTGCAAACATTCAAGCAGGTAAAGGAGTTTTCCAAGGGAACCGATTTGAGATCTGTTGTGCTTATTGGTGGTGACTCTATGGAAGAACAATTCTCCTCCATGATGACCAACCCAGACATTTTGGTCGCAACTCCAGGTAGATTCTTACATTTGAAAGTTGAAATGGATCTAGATCTTAAAACCGTCGAGTTCATTGTTTTCGATGAGGCCGATCGTTTGTTCGAAATGGGTTTTGCTGAACAATTGAATGAGCTTTTGGCGGCTCTACCCTCCAACAGACAGTCTCTCTTGTTCTCTGCCACTCTTCCCAGAACTCTTGTTGATTTCGCCAAGGCCGGTTTGACAAATCCAATTTTGGTAAGATTGGATGCTGAGAGTAAAATCTCAGAATTATTGCAAATGGCATTCTTCTCCGTCAAGAAAACTGAAAGAGAAGCTGCTCTTTTAGCAACGCTCCTGGATGTCATTAAAATTCCAATGCCTTCGCCTGAAGAAATTCTCAAAATCAAAAGAGAAAGCAAGAAAGCCGACGAGCTCAGCGGTAGCGAAGACGAACAAGATGAGCCAGGTAAGAGAAAGAGATTTAAGAGAGAAAGATTGCCTCCTGCAAATGCTTTGCCATCTCCTTACTCTACAATTGTTTTCGTGCCAACAAAGCATCACGTTGAGTTTGTGACTGGTCTTTTGAGAGGAGCTGGTTATCTTGTGTCTTATATCTATGGTTCATTGGACCAACGTGCCAGACAAGAGCAGTTGTACAGATTCAGAATCGGCCAGACAAATTTGTTGGTTGTCACTGATGTGGCTGCTCGTGGTATCGATATTCCAGTTTTGGCAAATGTTATCAATTACACCTTGCCTGCGTCTTCGAAAATTTTCATTCACCGAGTAGGACGTACTGCAAGAGCAGGTAACAAGGGTTGGGCGTATTCCATCGTCAACGAGAGTGAGCTTCCTTATCTTCTTGACATCGAGTTGTTCTTGGGAAGAAAGGTGTTATTGACTTCCATGCATGAAAAGAAGTGTGAATTACTTAAGGAAATGAAGGGTGATGCTTATACTGAACCTCCTATTTCATACACTGACCGTATGGTCGTTGGATCCTTTCCAAGAGTTACCTTGGAAAGTGCCCATGAAGATTACGATGCCTTGATGCGTAACAATTACGACTTAAGAGTACTTCGTGATGTTTCTTATAAGGGTGAGAAACTATATCACAGAACCAGACAAGCTGCTTCACCGGAATCCGTGAAGAGAAGTAAAGAACTTATGCAAACCAATTCTTGGGATGATCAACATTTGCTCTTTGGTCCTAATTTGGAAAAGGAGAAAGAGAAATTCCTTGCCAAACTTACGGATAGAAAGATTAAAGAGACTGTTTTTGAATTCTCTAAAAAGGGTAAAGAGAAGGAAGATGATTCTATGGTTCACCTCATGAGCAGGCGGAGACGCCAGCTTGCTCCAATTCAAAGAAAAGCAAAAGAAAGACAAGAGCTTCTTGAAATGGAGCGCCAGTCAGGATTGAGTCATGCCATTCATGACGAAATTTTGAAGGGTGATGCAGGTGAAGTTGGTTACAATGTCACCAGTGTCGATGCTGACGATGATGAGTTGGCAGATGCATTTGAAGATGTTGAAGAACACAATCAAAAGAAGAAACAGAAAAAGAAGCAGTCTTTCAGAGACCCACAGTTTTACATGAGTCATCATGCGCCTGTCGAAGAACTCCAAGATAGGCAATTGGCCCTCTCTTCCTCTTTCGTTAATGATGCTGCTAAAGCCACTTTTGACTTGGATAACGATGATAAGATGCAAAAGAACTCACAAGTGATGAGATGGGACAAAAAGAAGGGCAAGTATATCAACAGCAAGTCTACCGATGCCAAGAAGTACATCATGGGAGAGAGTGGCCATCGTATTCCAGCCACATTCAAGTCTGGTAAGTTCGATGACTGGAAGAAACAACATAATTATAAGACTTTGCCTGGTGCTGAAGAGTCTAAGTCTGATCCTAACGATAACAGAAGATTTAAGCATAAGAAGGTCGTTTCACCTAAAGTACCTGATAAGTATAGAGATGACTATGACAAGCAGAAGAAGAAGGTTACTAAGGCTCTTGAAGCTGGAAGAAAGGTTAAGGGTTTCAATGCTCCTGGACAGAAGTCAGAGATGAAGTCCACAGAACAAATTAGAAAGTCTAGAGCGCTTAAAGATAAGAGAAAGGCCAAGAATGCCCGTCCTAGCAAAAAAAGGTAATTACATGGCTACATCCTTAATAGAATACGACTTTTATTTACGAACTTCATCTCTTTAACAGAAATTCTGGTAAATTTTATATCATGACAATTATTTTAGTACTTAAAGCCGTTTGCTGAAGACAAAAAGTCGGCTATCTTCTATTTTTGCGTCCGTAAGGATGAAATCTTTCCTTTTTGAAACCCTTTTGACCCGAAGGACCTGATGGAGCTCCTTGCCCGGATGGTCCCGATGGTGGTGATGCTCCGTTACCTCTTGGTCCTCTTGGAAAGGTAACTGTGCGTTCATCTCTCTCGTTTGATCTTTGTCCCCTTTTCGAGTCTCCACGAGGACCTTCGGGTCGAGATGGCTTGGATCTGTCGTATGATCTATCATTGGATCTGTCGTTAGTTCTGTCGTAGGATCTGTCATTGGATCTATCGTTATTTCTATCGTAGGATCTATCGTTGGTTCTGTCGTAAGATCTATTGTTAGTTCTGTCGTGAGATCTATCGTTAGTTCTATCGTAAGATTTACCCGTAGGTCCTGATGGAGCTGAAGGAGCAGGTCCCGAAGGTCCTGATGGAGTGGACCCCGAAGGTCCTGCTGGAGCAGAACGTTGCTGACGTTGAGGTTGTCTTTGAGTAGGGGGCTCCTCGTTTGTGACTTGCTGTTGTGGATTTAATGGCTCCTCATCGCCGTGCTCAGTGCCCTCAGTCTGATCCTGAGAACCTGACTGTTGTTGATTTTGTTGTTGCTGTTGTTGTTGTTGATACATGTACCATTGCATTCTTTGCCAATACTCTTGCATCATTTCCGGAGTTGCACCTTGAAATTGAGGCATTCCTGATCCCATTTGCATTTGAAGCTGACCATATGCATTTGCATATGGAGCATATTGGTTTTGCATTTGATTCTGTTGTTGCTGTTGCTGCTGTTGATGCTGTTGTTGGTTCTGTTGATGTTGACCTCTTGGTTCTGCTCTCTTCACCTCCATAGCTTTACCCTTCAAGGTCAAATATTTGTTGACGCAACATCTGTCAACAGCATCAGGTGTGTCAAAAGTTATAAAACCAAACCCTCTGGATCTGCCGGTATCCTTGTCGATCATAAGTTGAGCGTCGATGATACGACCAAACTGGGAGAAAAAGTCGTTGAAGTCCTTTTCATTGACAAGAGGGTCAATTCCACCCACGAATATCTTACCAATTTTATCTTGCTCCTCTCTAGCAATGGCTCTTTTAGGATCGATAAGCTTTCCGTCCAAGATATGATCCTTTTTAATCACTTCATCGACCGATTTGGGGTCCTTGAAAGTTAAAAATCCAAAACCTCTTGACCTTCCAGTATTTGAGTCCTTCATGATGGTCAAGTCCAAGATTTCACCGTATTTTGAGAAGTAAGAAATTAAGCCATCTTCAGTGGTGTCCCAATTAAGACCACCAATGAACATCTTACCACTATCTCTTCCCATATTTGAAGGACGGAATTGGTTCCCCTGCAGATTATCTCCATAGCTTGAAGAATTGTTTCCCTGGCTATGGTTCGATCTGTCGTAACTGTTGCCAGGTTGTTGGTTACCGTACTGCTGGTTACCATATTGGGAATTATTATTGGCATTGAAACCGTCCTGGCCATTACTATTGTGTTGGCCCAGTTGAACATTAGAATCTGGATTTCCCCCAAAAGTAGTATTGACGCCCGTCTCGCTTGCTTGAGGCTCAACGCTTTTTTCATCCGAGGAGGGCTGTTCGGATGGTCTCTCCGATGCTGGCTCTGGGGCAGGCTCCGGTGCTGAAGCAGTTGGTTCCTTCTCTACAGCCTTCGTTGGTTCTTCGGAAGTAGAAGTTGTGGTCTTGCTTTTTTCTGTGGTGTCATCGTCATAGATATCCTCGAAGAGGGCTTCATCATCATCAAAAGAAGACATTCCAATATTTAGACTCTATAGAAGATAATATGCTAAATTAACAAATACAAGAGAGTGTTTATCACAAGAAATGTATTAATGATTACACTACCGTGACTATAGACTAAGCTAAGTATAAGTGTACAGAGGCTTTTTTTTTGACAAGCTTGGAAGTTAGTAGGTGAGGGAGGGTCTGGGTTCTTGAGTCACGTGGGATTTGGAAGAGTGCAAGGTGATGGAAATAGTCGTTTTGGGATTTTTTTGGCTTGTTTTAGTTTTTTTTCGGCTGGTTTTTTTCAATGCAAATATCATTCGATCAATTTGTTTTGGCCAGGTTTGATATTCTTGATATTCTGGTAGCTTAGTTGTTCTGGATGTGAGAGCTAATTGGAATGTAGATCCATCTAATAATGATGTTTGCATGGATCTAAGAAACATAAATTTTGATATTTTTTTGAGAAAAATATTTCATGATATCTTCATTTCTTGATTTTCATTTCTTAATTCTGTCTTTCTTTGTTCCCTTATTAACTGTCCCACCAACACACTCGATTCACATAAACACTAATATAATGATACTCTGAAGCAAGTCCCAGTTTTATGTTGGTTATTTTTTGTTAATTATATTGATTATTTTTTATTGATTTTATTTTTTACCTCTTTGCAATTGTTTCTTAATCTATTTGTAACCAGGTCCTAGTGGGTTGTATTCTCACCACACATCCTTTGGTTTACACATTCTCATAGCTTTAACTTCACAAAATCAAAAACAGAAACCCATTATAAAAAACAGAAACTAGACTTCTACAAATAATAATACCACAAATAAATAATTTATAATAGGAAATTCCACTGAAGCTAAAAAACCTTCCTTTATTGATCAAACATGTCATGTTAATCCACATTCCCTCGTTTTCGCAGCCATCATCCCCAGGCTCATCGCTCCACAAGACACCCACATCATCATGAAGAAGTACGTCATCAGCTTCGCCAACTCTTTCCCAAACTTCCGTGTGGCCGAGCTTGAGTCGCTTGCTGATATCTATGGAATTTCCGTGGATCTTTCGGCTCACGATGAGAAGAGTCCTTTCTTGAAAGTTGACTTGAATACCGATGAGGACGCTGCCAACCTTGTCAGAAGATCCATTCTTGCTAAAGGGATCTATGAGCTTTGGGGTGAAGGCGAAGATTTGGATGCGTTACATAAAGATGTCATTGAAAAATCATCTGACAGATTTGAAATCTACAAGAAGAACACATTCAAGTTCGATTTCGTTAGTTTCATGGGCAACAGAACCACGCAAGAGAAAATTGCCGTCATTGAAACTTTCAAATACACCGGCTTAGAAGGAAAAATTAGATTCAAAGATCCTGAAGTTGTTTATGCTATTCTTGAAAAGTATCACGTTACAGGTATGGAGAGAGCTGGAGATCCTGACTATCTATGGTTCGGAAGACAGGTCCAATTGAGTGCCCGTTCAGACGGTGTTGTGGAAAAATACGATTTAAAGAAAAGAAAATATATTGGAACAACTTCTTTTGAAGCTGAGCTTTCCTTACTCAGTTGCAACATTGCTCAGGTAATGCCTGGCAAGTTCATCTATGACCCATTCACAGGCACAGGCTCATTCCTTGTTGCAGGAGCATATTTCGGCGCTTACCCGATTGGAACAGATATCGACCCCCGTTCAATTCGTGGAAAAGGCGCTAATTGCAATTTGAAAACAAACTTTAAGCAATACGCAACTTCTTCACAGTTTATAGACACATTTGTCATGGACTTCACAAACAATGCTTTGAGAAGTAATCTCCGAATTGATTCCATAGTCTGTGATCCACCTTATGGAGTGAGAGAGGGCCTCAAGGTATGTGGAGCCAAGAACCCTGAGAAGGCTGCGGGGAGGGAGAACAACGTTGTGGGAGGGGAATTAGGTCATTTGAGGCGTGATTTCATAGCACCCAAAAAACCGTACGAATTAGCTAATCTTCTCCAAGATCTTCTCAATTTTGCAGCCGAAAAGTTACCTGTTGGTGGACGCTTAGCTTTTTGGATGCCAACAGCAAACGATGAATTTGTTGAACATCATATTCCGCAGCATGAAAAATTACATCTTTTGTATGCATTGGAGCAGGAATTCAATAAATGGTCTAGGCGCCTTCTTGTTTACGTTAAGCGTGATGCTGACTACAAGGGCTTGACAACCAATGGAATGCTAGAAAACAACGTTACTAGTTTCCGTGTGAGGTACTTCAAAAGCTTCAACGAAAAGAGTCGTTCTTTACTGCCTTCTTACTTCCTAACTTAAAGAGGCAAAATGCGTTTACAGCTCTTATTAGTGCGTTTCTAATGTGGACTTCACTATCTTACGCCCTTTTCTCCTTGTAAGAGGAAGTTATTCGAGGAATCCCCTATCGCTCAAGGAAAAAGAGAATACAAAAAAGAGGAACAGAATTTAATTTTGAGGGGATATCATTAATATACTGGTTTCCTTCTTTTTTCTTTTTTTCCCTACTGAAATTTTCAATTGTCAAATACTAAGAGAGTTATATGCATTAATGCAGTTACAGGGCCATCAAGTGAGCATTTTGCAGCCAAATTTCTCAAGATCGTCAGGGCTCAGAAGTCCAAAACACGGGTTCCGGAATAGGGTAGCTGATTTTAAGCCCCCTTTTCATACTATAGGATTCGGGTATAAAAAGGGGACAAATTTCCCTCTTTTTCTCTGACCAGAATACATTCTATTCAATCATCAATAATGGCTCCTCCTACTCTTGTGATGAGCAGACCAAAGTCTACCCCAATCAACCACGAAGAGCAAGTTATCAACCTCGATGCCGGTGAAAGCACTCAGGTCAGCTTTGCAGACTGGGAGAAGTTCTCTTTTGCTCCAATTAGAGAGTCTACAGTTTCCAGAGCCATGACTAAGCGTTACTTCGCAGACATGGACAAATACACTGAATCTGATGTTGTCATTGTTGGTGCTGGTAGCGCTGGCTTATCAGCAGCATACGTTTTGGCCAAGAATAGACCGGACCTTAAGATCGCCATCATTGAGGCCTCTGTCTCTCCAGGTGGTGGGTGCTGGCTTGGAGGACAGTTATTTTCGGCAATGGTATTGAGAAAACCCGCTCAATTATTCTTGGACGAGATCGAGGTATCATATGAAGATGAGGGTGACTACGTCGTGGTGAAACATGCCGCTTTGTTCATGTCAACATTGATGTCCAAGGTGTTGCAGTTCCCAAACATAAAGTTGTTCAATGCAACTGCTGTTGAGGATTTGATCACTCGTCGTGATGAGCTGGGTGAACTTAGAATTGCTGGTGTTGTGACAAACTGGACTTTGGTTGCATTGAATCATGACACCCAATCGTGTATGGACCCAAACACCATCAACTGTAACGTTGTGCTATCCACCACTGGCCATGATGGTCCATTTGGCGCTTTCTCGGCTAAGAGATTGCAGACTTTGAGACCCCAAGGTACTGACAACTCTTTTGAGTTGGGTGGCATGAGAGGTCTTGACATGAACAAAGCTGAAGATGCCATTGTCAAGGGTACCAGAGAGGTTGCACCTGGATTGGTTATTGCCGGTATGGAGTTGGCCGAGGTTGATGGCTCCAACCGTATGGGTCCGACATTTGGTGCTATGGCTCTTTCAGGTGTCAAGGCTGCTGAGTCGGTTTTGAATGTTTTTGAATTAAGAAAGAAGCAGAACGAAACTTGTTACGGTGGATCTTTAGCATAGTGTAGGAACTTCAGCTTAATAAAGAAACGTTATATTATTATTGATGTACTATTTATTGAACTTAAATTTTATGAACTGTTATGTCCTAATAATAAAACCAGGTGTATGTCCTGAATTTTTCACTTTTAAAAATGTAGCCTCAACATACGGACATCCAAATGAAACTAAATTGCAAAAAAACAAAATAGATGGAAAAGAAAAGATAATTAAAGAAAGCAAAAGAAATTGAAAGAAAAACTGCACAATCATAGAAAATTTCATCTTGCCCAAAAAATTCTAGCTTTACCTGGTCCCTTCATCCCCAGCCTCACCTCAACTACTACTCACCTACTCACTTCAAGATCAATCCAATGTCATCTGAAACCCCAGCCACAGAGGATTCAGATAACTTCCGTTTCTTTGGATTGGGAGGTTGTAATGAGGTCGGTCGTTCCTGTCATGTTATTGAATATAAAAACAAGGTGATCATGTTGGACTCGGGGGTTCACCCAGGACTAGGGGGAATGAACTCTCTTCCGTTCTTTGACGAATACGATTTATCGAAAGTAGATATCCTTTTAATTAGTCATTTCCACTTGGATCATGCTGCATCGTTACCTTACGTGATGCAGCAAACGAATTTCAAGGGAAGAGTCTTCATGACCCACGCTACCAAGGCCATCTACAGGTGGTTGTTGTCAGACTTCGTGAGAGTTACTACATTGTTTGGAGGAGGGGATGGCGACAAACAAGCCACCGAGAACCTGCCAAACGAAAGCGCATCGGCAAACTTATACACAGATGAAGATTTGATGTTGTCGTTCGAAAAAATCGAAACGATAGACTATCATTCCACTATCGAAGTTGAAGGTATCAGATTCACCGCCTATCACGCAGGTCACGTCTTAGGTGCTTGTATGTATTTCATTGAAATTGGAGGCGTCAAAGTTTTGTTTACTGGTGATTACTCTCGTGAAGAGGATCGGCATTTAAAGGTGGCCGAGGTTCCACCTACAAGACCGGACATTTTGATCACTGAATCTACCTTTGGTACTGCCACACATGAACCCAGATTAGAGAAGGAAACCAGAATGATGAAGAATATCCATTCAACAATCCTCAAAGGTGGCCGTGTCTTGATGCCGGTCTTTGCATTGGGCCGTGCCCAGGAACTTCTTTTGATTTTGGAAGAATACTGGTCGCTTAATGAGGATCTACAGAATGTGAGTATATACTATGCATCCGATCTCGCCCGTAAATGTATGGCTGTCTATCAAACGTACACTAGCATCATGAATGAAAAAATCAGGTTGAGTGCGACTTCAGGCGAAAAGACAAACCCCTTCCAATTCAAATACATTAAGTCTATTAGAAGCATAGACAAGATCCAGGACATTGGCCCCTGTGTAGTTGTGGCATCTCCTGGTATGCTTCAAAGTGGTGTTTCAAGAACACTTCTTGAGAGATGGGCACCTGATCCGAAAAATGCTGTTATCATGACAGGTTATGCCGTGGAAGGAACAATGGCAAAAGAAATTCTCGCTGAACCTCATACTATTCCATCTGTGGTAAACCCCGAGGTTTCCATCCCTCGACGCTTATCCGTTGATGAAATCTCATTTGCTGCACACGTCGACTTCCAACAAAATGCTGGTTTCATCGAAGAAGTGTCACCCAAGAAGATCATCTTGGTCCACGGCGATAGCAATCCAATGGGTAGACTTAAGTCTGCTCTTTTGAGTAGATATTCCTCGAGAAAAGGAACCGAAGAAGAGGTCAAGGTGTTCAATCCCAGAAACTGTGAGAATCTTTTAATTGAGATAAAAGGTGCCAAAGTTGCTAAAGTGGTTGGACTACTTGCCGAAGCAGAAATAGAACTAGTACGTGATTTTCTAGAAAAGAAGCGGTCCGAGAATCAGATTGAAGAAGCTAAGGAAGAAGCATCTGAAGATGTGTCCAGCTCGAACGATATTAAAATTGACGGAGAAAAGACCAAAGAGGCAGAGAAGGACGAAAAAAGCGAAGAGAAGTTTATTAGTTCAGGTATTGTTCTTTCTGGTGTGTTAATATCGAAAGATTTTGACCTAACTATGCTACAGCTTGAGGACTTACAGGAGTACACACAACTCACAACTTCATTTGTCAAGTCAAATATAAGGCTAAAGATCCAGGCGGGTATTTCTTTAATTTCATGGCATCTTGAGCAAATGTTTGGCCATATTAACATCGTGGTCGATGACGAGGACCTTTGGGAGTGTCTTATAATGGATATGATCTTGGTTAGTGTTGACAAGAGCACACCAGCTTCAGGGTTGAACATAAATGTCGAATGGATAAACAATAATGCGATGGCAGATTCTTTAGCAGACAGCATAGTTGCCATTTTGTATTCTGTTGACTCGTCACCAGCCTCTGTCAAGCTCACATCGAAATGCCATTCGCACGCTCATTCGCACGGTGTCAAGGATGAGCCTCTGGATGAAGTCTCGATGATTGTGAAGAAGGGCCATCAATTGAGTGATGTTTCCAGTCGAATTCATCGTATCTCTACGTTGTTAAAAGCTCAATTCGGAGATGCCATAACCAAAATTGACATGAAGGGAGCGGTTGTAAAAATAGGAAAAGCAGAAGCAGAAATTGATTTCGCATCGCTTCAAGTTAAATGTTCTTCTCGTGTCTTGAAGGACAGAGTCGAGAATATCCTAAAAAGAGGATCCAAGTTATGTGCTCCATTTTCCAACTACCAAAAAGTTTAAAGGGGAAAAAGAACCGGTCTTTTTCTTACTTATATTTCAAATATATACCGTTAATAATATCATAAAAATTTAATTGTTTGAGTCGAAATTAGTCTGAAATGTTGAAATACTCTGTATGAATTGTAATTATGGGTGTCAAGTGTACCCATCGCCAACTGCTCCACCAGTTCAATACACACCAGTTTAATTAACTCCAACACAGTTCAACAGCAACATAGATAAACCATGTCGTATGTTTCTTCGAGATAAAGTCCAATGTGACTTAGATTCACATCTTCTGCTTTTTTTTCCTCCCGTCCAGAATCGGCATACTAACATACAGTGAACTAATAGATCGTCCAAGGTCCGAATTGACAGAGACAGAGCTCTTGCAGCTTGAAGAGTTTGAATTTAATCATGGACCCATGTCTATTCTTCAAACATCCATGAATAACGAGACCCCAGTGGTTATAAATTGTCGAAACAATCACAAGCTCCTTGCTAAGGTTAAGGCCTTTGATAGACACTGTAACTTGATTCTTGAAGATGTCAAGGAGCTCTGGACCGAGGTGACGAAAAACAGTAAAGGGAAGGTGATTAAAGTTGTTGAGAAGGAGAGGTTTGTTGCGAAATTGTTTCTTAGAGGAGATTCAGTTATTGTAGTAGCTAAGGTATGAGCTACTTTGTTTTAGACTGATTGGACAGAAGAGACGAAGAAGATGAAAAAGAGATAAAAAAAGATGAATTTATTATTGTGTCAACCAATGTTAAAGATACATGATGAGGAAGAACCAAGGAACTAGCCAAGAGCTGAGAAGAGATCAGAAGAGCAAAGTTGACTCAAGAAGAGCTAGGACGATTCAAGAATAACTAGGACGATTCAAGATCGCTTAGTCTAGGGTTTGGATAAGCTTTAAGTTTCATTGTTTAGAGCACCTCTAGTTCACCTCTAGAGCATCTTGAGAGCACCTTTAAGAGACCCTCTAAGAGACCCTTTAAGAGATGCCCTCCTATAGGCTTGTTATATCAAGATGCCCTGTAACATCCTGATACTGATGTTGAATTACTTCTCGATCCGATATATCATGTTCCAATGAAAAACATTTCCCACAATTTTTTTTCTTTCGTTCCAGTTATTGTTAAATCCTTATCTGATCCATCACAAACTAAATTCCTCTTAATACCCCATACTCTGGCATGAAACTTAAGCTTCGAACTCAAAGCACAGAAACTCTACGAAGATGTTTCTCGCAGATTAATACTTTCAGAAAATTGGTTATCCTAAGATTTAGTCCAGAGACACTTATTGCCATATCGGCAGACGTGTCGTCTGTCCTCCAAGAGCCCCAGGTATGGTGTAAGTTCTCCATGAACAGCATTTTCTCTGAGGTAGAGGTAGTCAGCGTACGAAATAATGTCGTATCTTTGGAAATAAATATAGAATTGTTTCTTCAGACGCTTCGTAACTTTGACAGGGCCAATAGCAGAGACTTCAGTATCCGGTTGCAAAGAAAGGAAGGGGCAAGCAAATCCAGGACGGCATCATTAGTGGTGTGTTATTCGGAGATTAGAAACTCCACCATGAATCATACATTTCGGATTCCAATCAAGATCTTGAGAACCAATGTGCTTACCAAGGAACCTGAACTTCCTCGTGTTGACATGATGATGAGATTACCACACGAATTTTCGGCAATGTTTAAAAGACTTGACAAATTCCGGAACAATTTGAGCCAAGAACAGGTAACCATACGTGCCAGTAGGCAAAATGGGGGTACTCTACAGTTTTTTCTTGAGGAAGCTGATAACTACAGGGTAGCTCTTACGTGGAAATCGAAATTGGAAATTAGGGAAAAGAATGTGCAGATAGAAGCTTATACGGGATCTGAACATGGACCTGTGAACAATCAAGAGGAAGAAGAAGTTGTTGAGGTAACGGTTCGACTTCGAGATTGGAGGTTTGCTCAAAAGATAGTTGGAAATTGCAAAAGTATAATCTTTCTCATGTGCCATAATGACTCTTGTCTTCTTCACTGTGCTCTTGATGATACTGATGAAGCTGAGGTTCTGTATTATGTGAGTGGGATCCGTAATCTTGAGTAGTCTTTATTATTCAACTATGGATGAACTTATCAGTTTGGTTTCTATGAGATTGTGTATTGCTGTTGCAGAGGTCTTGTGACTGAGAAGTTAAGAAGGTGAGAAATTGAGAAGTTGATAAATTGAGAAGGTGAGAAATCGATCAGAAAACAAATACGAGACCTTCGTGCTCAATACTAACTACCGGGACTTGGCACTTCGACTGTGGACTCAATCAATACTCAAGCAATACACCAAGAAAAAGAAGACGATAATGTGAAAAGCAAAATTGCCACAAACGAAATCATCTTCTGAGGATCACAAACATAACTCACGGAAAAAGTTTATGATTTTGCCAATCTCCGGTCTCATTTATTAATCTGTGTTTTTCTGACTCCACCGATGAGTCAATGTGCGCCTTATAAAAGTTGGTATTACCCCTCGACTTCACACAAAACCACATCATGTCTTTCCAAAGAGAACAAGCCAATTACTTTGGTGCGGGTCCAGCTTTATTGCCCACCGATGTTTTGAAACAAGCCGCTCTTGACCTCTTTAATTATGAAGACGCCAACTTGGGTATTGGTGAAATTTCCCACAGATCTAAGAGTGCCATGAAAGTCATTGACGATACCAAGTTCAACTTCAAGGAATTGCTTAATATTCCAGACACCCACGAAGTTTTTTTCATGCAAGGAGGTGGTACTGGTGCCTTTGCCTCTGTTGCTTACAATCTCATGGCTAACTACGCTAAGAGAAGCGGAAAGAAGGGAAGAGCTGCTTATGCTGTGACCGGTGCGTGGTCCAAGAAGGCTTCTGAAGAGGCACAGAGATTGGGATTCGATGTTGATATCGTGGTGAATGGTAAGGAGAACAAATTTACCAGCATTCCACCTTACAGCCAGTGGAAGCCTATTGATGCCGAGAACACCGCATACTTGTACGTCTGTGACAATGAGACTGTGCACGGTAACGAATTCAGCGATGTCCCAAGCTCAGATTACTTGCCAGAGGGTGTTGAGCTTGT
This sequence comes from Australozyma robnettiae, assembly GCA_030568975.1. Taxonomy (NCBI): domain Eukaryota; kingdom Fungi; phylum Ascomycota; class Pichiomycetes; order Serinales; family Metschnikowiaceae; genus Australozyma; species Australozyma robnettiae. The sequence continues at coordinate 82,993 of JAJMJD010000032.1, read as the reverse complement.
TGCTGATACCTCATCTAACATTTTTTCTAAGAAGATAGACATCTCCAAGTATGGTTTAATCGTTGCAGGTGCACAAAAGAATGTTGGATTGGCAGGATTGACCATTTACATCATTAAGAAGAGTTTGCTTGAACAGGCTAGCGACGACGAGTTGAAGGCTCTTTCAATTCCATTGAGTCCTATCGCCTTTAACTTCCCAACTGTTGTCGCCAACAACTCTGCCTACAATACCATCCCTATCTTTACCTGTCACATTTTAAGATTGGTCAGCAGCAAATTGAGAGAAGAGGGTGGAATTGAGAAGAAGCAAGTTGAAAACGAGTACAAAGCCAAGATTTTGTATGAAGCCTTGGAGAAGTACCCTGAGGTGTACCGTTTGCCAGTCGAGAAGGCATCTCGTTCGCACATGAACGTTGTGTTCACTTTGCCAAGCGAAGAAATCGAGACAGCATTCTTGGCAGGTGCTGCTGAAAGAGACCTCACTGGTTTGAAGGGCCACAGATCTGTGGGTGGATGTAGAGCATCTATCTACAATGCCGTTACGCCCGAGAGCGTTGAGAAATTGGTTGCTTTTGTGAATGAGTTTGCCCAGAAGAAGTAATTAGAAGCAAACGCAATTTCTCTGTTTCCAGATTTCCCATTTCTAATTTAGACTCCATAATTTAACTTCAATCACATTTGACATTTGTTTCTTCAACCATTGTTCAGTCCTACTCCAAAAATGTTTCTTCTTCTTTTTCTTTATTTTCTTTCTTAATTTTATATGATCATCTTTTTTTCTTTATCGATTTTCTTCCTCTTTTTCTCCTTCCCTAATTCTGTTTCTTCACATTTTTCCAGGTCCTCTCCGTCCCCTGCAAGAGTAAATTGGGTGCAAAACTCACTGCTAAGAACGTCCCCGATCAGTCACCCAGTAATGCTCTTCAAACCAGGCCCCAGCCAATGTCGACTACTAAGAAACCGACAATTTCTATCTTTCATCAACCCGTCCAGGTTTAACAAAACCGTCACCACTCAGGATAAAAAAATCAACCTCGATAAGGACAATCACCTCAAAAAACTCGAGGAACGCATCGCCAGAATCCCTCTCTCAAACTACAGAAACTTCAGTATAGTGGCCCATGTGGATCATGGAAAATCGACTCTCTCTGACCGCTTGCTTGAACTCACAGGTGTAATTCAACCAGGCGATGGCAACAAACAGGTTTTGGATAAGCTAGATGTGGAGCGAGAAAGAGGCATCACTGTGAAAGCCCAGACATGTTCTATGTTCTATCAAGATCCAGAGACAAAGGAAGATTATCTCTTGCATTTGGTGGATACTCCTGGCCATGTTGATTTCCGTGCCGAAGTATCGAGATCGTACGCTTCTTGTGGAGGTGCTTTATTACTAGTCGATGCATCTCAGGGAGTACAGGCCCAGACTGTGGCAAACTTTTATTTGGCATATAGTATGGGTCTCAAATTGATACCTGTTATCAACAAAATTGATATGGGGGCTGCTGATATACCCCGTGCTATTGAACAGGTAGAGTCTACTTTCGAGTTGGAAGCTAAGGATTGTTTACCTGTCAGCGCTAAAACGGGACTCAATGTTGAGACAATCATTCCGAAAATCATCAAAGACATTCCTGCCCCAATCGGTGACCCCAACTTGCCTTTGAAAGCATTGTTGGTGGACTCATGGCATGATCCCTATGTGGGAGTTGTGATGCTCGTGTATGTTCGGGACGGTCTCATCAAAAAGGGAATAAAGCTTCTTTCGGCTCACACAGGTAGGAAATACGACGTTAAGGAGGTAGGCATTATGTACCCTGATAAAACCCCCATGTCGAAAGTCCATGCTGGACAAGTTGCATACGTTATTCCAGGAATGAAAGATCCAAGAGAAGCCATGATTGGCGACACTTTTTTCCACAATGGAAATCATGCCGGTCTTGAGCCACTTCCTGGTTTTGAGGAACCCAAACGCATGGTGTTCGTGGGTGCATACCCCGCTGATGGTGGAGAGTTCAAAGTCATGAATGATCACATGGAGAATCTTGTTTTAAATGATAGATCCGTCACTTTAGAGAAGGAGACATCCAATGCGTTGGGTTTGGGCTGGAGATTGGGCTTCTTGGGTTCGTTACATGCTTCAGTTTTCAAAGAACGTCTTGAAAAAGAGTATGGTGCCAAGATTATTTTGACTGCTCCAACGGTGCCGTATAAAATTGTATATACAAACGGCAACTCAAGGATCGTCACAAACCCAGACGAGTTTCCTGGTTCTGACAGCAACTTTCAGTTAATCGAGATGTTCATGGAGCCCTTTGTTGATGCGATCATGACAATTCCTGAAGAGTACGTTGGAACAGTGATGGCACTTTGTGACAACAATCGTGCTCTTCGTAAGGAAATGGAGTACCTTACAACTGGCCAAGTGCTTCTCAAATACGAAATCCCATTGGCACAGCTAGTTGAAGATTTTTTCGGAAAATTGAAAGGTGCCACCAAGGGTTACGCATCTTTAGACTACGAGGATGCTGGTTACAGAAAATCCGACATTGTGAAAATGGAACTTTGTGTAAACGGAATAGCACAAGATGCCTTGTCTCAAGTGATGCACCGGTCTCAAATCGCTACTAGGGGCCGAGAGAGTGTTTTGAAGTTCAAGGATTACTTGAAATCTCAGCTTTTCGAGGTTGCAATTCAGGCAAAAGTCAACAATAAGGTCATTGCCAGAGAAACTATCAAAGCAAGAAGAAAAGATGTCACACAGAGACTTCATGCCGCCGATATATCAAGAAGAAAGAAGTTGCTCGAGAAACAGAAGGAGGGTAAGAAGGCAATGAAGGCTACTGGTCGTGTTAATATTGGTCATGAAGCATTCCAGGCATTCCTTCGTCGTAGTGACTAATCTCATTGAAGAGTTATTTTTCAATTTGTATATATAATAAAATTAGAATCACGCAAAAATAATACACGGAAGCTATCACTTCAAGAACTTTTTGTAAACAACGTTTTCAGTTTCATCAGTATACTTGTAGCCCAAGTTTTGGAGGTATGCTGCAAACTCTTCCTTACTCGAATCTTCAGGAACAACGAACCCACACAAAACCTTTCCGACGTCATTGCCGTGATTTCTGTAGTTGAACAATGTTATGTCCCAATTGTTCTTCATTTTTTGCAAGAAATTGGTCAAAGCACCCGGTCTTTCAGGGAACTCGAACTGGAATAAACTCTCGTGATGTGTCTTGTCTGCTCCATTGGATTTACCACCAACGAGGTAACGACCATGAGTCTTTGCAACCTCATTGTCAGATATGTCAACAACTTCGTAACCATGCTCTTCGTCAGTCATGACATCGATAATCTCAGCAACCTCCTTGTTTTTGTTGAGCACATTGAAGGATACGTAAATGTTCGCGGTGTCAGAGTCTGTGTATCTGTAGGAAAACTCAGTGATGGCTCTGGGATGAATTATTTGTTGAAGCTTGGCAAACTCACCAGCCTTCTCAGGAATGGAAACAACAAACGAAACCTCCTTTCCTTCGCCTAGAACTGCTCTCTCGCTGACAAATCTCAATCTATCAAAGTTCATGTTGGCACCCGATAAGATTGGAACATAGGTTTTGTCTCGGTGGTCAATGGTATCGCTGTTCTGTTGGATGTATTTCTTCATTCCGGCAACAGCAAGAGCACCAGAGGGCTCAACAATAGATCTAGTGTCCTCAAAAATGTCCTTAATGGCAGCACATGTTTCATCAGTGTTCACTCTGACCACTTCGTCAACGAAGCGGTGACACAAACGCCATGTTTCAGTTCCCAAAACCTTGACAGCAGTACCGTCAGCAAATGAACCAACAGAGTTAAGGGTAGTGGATTCTTGGCTTTTCAAAGATTGATACAAAGCATCCGCATCGTAAGTTTCCACACCAATAATCTTGACATGAGGGGCAACTTTCTTCAAGTATGAACCCACACCAGCAATCAAGCCACCTCCACCAACAGGAATGAACACTGCATTCAAGTCGTCAAGGATGAGTTGTCTGGTAAGCTCCAAACCGATTGTTCCTTGGCCAGCAATGACGTACGGATGGTCAAAAGGAGGAATATCAGTCAAATTATTAATGTTTCTCAAACGGGCACATTCCTGTTTAGCCGAGTCGAAATCCTCACCATATAATACAACTTGCGAACCGAGTCTGCTAACATTGGTGTACTTAATGGAGGGAGTTGCAGTGGGCATGACAATGGTCGAAGGAATATTCAATTTGGCAGCAGAGTATGCCACACCTTGGGCATGGTTACCAGCAGAACATGCAATGACGCCGTTTAAAGGAGTTTTGGCATGTAGCTTGGCAATCATATTGTAAGCTCCACGCAACTTGAACGAGAACACAGGTAACAAGTCTTCTCTCTTCAAAAACACATTGGCTCTGCATTTATGTGACAAATTGATAGCCTTAGTCAAGGGACTTCCGGCGTTATCGACGACATCATACACACGGGATGTGAGGATCAATTTAAGATAGTTGGGATCTCCATTGGCTTCGAAGTCCGATTCCGGGATATCCGGATATAGCTCACGTAGAGCAGTATTTGACAGAAGACGAAGAGGCACGAATTGACGTGAACATGGAGCCCGAAATGGGACGGCAGCTAATCGGGCCAACATTTGGTGTAATGAAGAAGCTCTTGTCGAAGCTTGAGTCACCGCTTAGAATTTCACTTGTGCGTCAATGCGAGGAGTGCAGACAAGTGGTCCGTGGCTGCAAAACAAGGACCCGATAAATTGGTTGGAAGGAATCCGAGAGCTCATAGCTAAAAATCATGACAAGAAATCACGACAAGAAATCACGACAAGAAGCCATGGCAAACAAAGAATCTTGTGATGTCATCCCGAATTTGTACCCTTTAAGCCGAGTTAATTCAATAATCTAGTATACATATGTTCAGGTGCACAACTCCCTTTGTAAAAATCGAAAACGGAAGATAACAGGAAATTGATCAAGACAAGTTACTGATCTCCATCAAAAAATCCAGGTAGTTGATAGTGGCCACTCCACTAAGGTCCTTATCGTACTGCTTGAATATATCAGTGAGTTTGCGAACGTAAACCAACAACTCGATGAAAGAATCGAACTTTAATCTTCCCACAGATGATCTAGTGAAGCTGTTATTTTCCTTGTCGACAAATTTCAGAAACAAATGAAGAACAACGTCCACATTGAGTTTGTAGCCAATCTGTTCCAAGATTCGCTGGAACTCACCAAATGAGATATCACCCGACTTATCAGCGTCTGCTGCGACAAACAATTTCTTGTAAGCAGTTAAATACTTCCATAACGATACAAACAGCTCGAAGTTTAATCCTGGAGGAGATCCAGATGTAGTGAATAGCTTGATCATGAGTTGCACAGTAGAATTCTGGAAGCCTGTATTGTCAAAGTTCACTAGGGCAGAGGAGAGCTCTTTAGGTGAAATTCTACCTGAACGGTTTGTATCCACACGCTCAAATATTGACCTTAGCTCTGCTTCGAGTCGTTGCTTACTTTCCATTTTTCCGTCCGACATCGAATCTTTGGAATGAGATGTCGAAAGTGGAGGCTTCATACGGTTTTGATTGGAGACACCTGGAGATCTTTTTTCTCCGTTGTAGTTGTTGTTTATACTAGTATCATTCTGGGTACTGTGAGAACCTTGTCTGTTGCTAGGTTTTTGCTGATTTGGAATTTGTTGACTTGAAACTTGTTGATTTGAAATTTGCTGATTGGAGGGTTGCCGATTAGATGTGTGGTATTGGTCACCGTACTGAGAAGAAGCCCCAGCTTCTTGCAGGCCATGCCCTTGATTTTGCGGAGCCTGAGGAGAATAATATTGAGGGTTAGGGTTTCCATGATTCATTTGAACCCCCTGACTCTGATAGACGGTGTCTTGGGAATACTGATTGGAGTAAGCCCCGGATGGTGCCGTACCAGTAGGAGGAGGTCCATGGGAGTAATACTGATGGCCAGCTGGAGGATATTGAGCTCTCATAGGTTGTGCTGGGACTTGTTGTTGGTATGAATGATTTCCAGAGGAATATGAACCATGTGGGGAATTTTGTGGTTGTTGTGGGTGTTGGTGTTGTACCAGCTGTTGACTATGATAAACAGGCGCCAGAGGACGGGAATGTTGTATTGAAGAATGTTGCGCTGAAGAATGTTGTGTCGAAGAATGAACATATGTTTGCAAATTCGAAGGTCCCCCACTTGAGTGAGTTTTTGGTTTTCGAGGTGGCGCGTTGTTGTTTGGAGGATTTGAATATGACGCTTGTTGAGGCGTAGGATAGACAGGTAACTCGTCTGGTCTCATTGTGGGATTCAATTTATTACAGATTGTGAATAATACTACTGGAGATCCTCTGAAGCAGTGTATTGGGGGAAAATCTATTGGAGGAAGGTGTCTTCTGGCCTACAGTGGTGTGAAGATATATGGGGGGCACGGGTTTACTTAGAATGGTAGTAGTAGTAAGTAGTAGCAACAAGAAGAGTATATGCTGAATAGGGCATACATGTAGATATGGATGAAGACAATAAAGCAAATAATAATTATTAAATTTATGAATGTAATGAGATTAAAAGTAGAAATGATAGAATTTTAGTTATAAGAATTATTTCTCGAATTGAATTTTGGTAATTAGATTGAAGTAGAGTTAGAATCTGAGGGGAAGTTAAAGTTAAAGTTAAAGTTAGAGTTAAAGTTAGAGTTATAGTTAAAAGTAAAGTATAGTTATAGTTATAGTTATAATTAAAGTTATAGTTAAAGTTAAAGTATAGTTAAAGTTAAAGTATAGTTATAGTGATAGTAGTATGAGTTATAAAAGATAAGAGTTACCAAGAAAATAACAGTTGAATAGATACCAATTGAATAGACAAGAGTTAAAGGACAATTATAACAGGTAAAGAGTACAAAAGCAGCAATTTTTACAATCTAAAATAGAATTATATAATGATAATATTCATAAAAGTGTCAAAGGCATAGACACATAAAAAGCACAGAATAAACTGTGGTTGTATACTCCTCATATCTAAATAATTAAGACAAAATGTCATAATTGAAAACTACCACAGTAAAACTTACAAGATAAATTTTGAATAGAATACTTCGATAAAGAAAGAAGGACCATCGCGGATTTTTAAGAGAAATCAGATACATCTACTTCAGCACGTTCTGTATTAATGGAAAAATATACAAATAAACTACCGCATAGCTTAGTCTCTGGCTCTTCTTCTGTAAGAGTCATCACCTCTACCGTGAGGACCTCTGGAGTATGGGGTTTGTCTTTGAGCTGGAGCACCCTGCAATCTGGTGATTGGCAAAATTCCCTCTGGGATGTTCAACTCTTGTCTAAGGTAGTCTACACCCTCGTCAGTCAAGGTGTAGTAGTAGTATTGCCAAGAGAATTGAGTCTTGACGTAACCCTTGGAGGTCAAGGATTGCAAGGCCTTGATCACGTACAAGTTCTTGGTGTCAATCTCCTCATGCTTTGGTTGGTTGAAGTCCTTCTTAGCAACAACAACACCCTCTGTTTTGTTAGTATCTATGATGAAAAAGTATATCTTCAAGGGATCATATTCTTTGATTCTGAGTCGAATTTCCAGGAACAAAAAGAACGAGTCTAAACTCGCAACTCATTTTGTCCTGAAAACGATGATCTTATCTTAAAAGTTCACAGGATTCCAGGCTGGTCGGTTCTAATCCCATGCAAATGTCCATTGCAGGCCCAGACAAACGTCGGTTCAAGTCCCATGCAAAATTTGATTCAAGTCCCCATGCTTATCAATAAAGAGTTACACGCTAGTCCAATACATCAACCAATGAAATCGTGTTTCTAGTGAAAAACCCAAAGCAGTAGGTGTTGAAAAATGATATTCATATTACAAGGCAAACCAGAGCACAGACAGTGCCATTTTCATGAGAACACGAGGAAATAATTAAGCGAGGGAGTTTCACCAGAAATTTGCAAGGGAGTTTAGATTTGCACAAGGAAATTTATACGACATTGTAAAGAATCACAGGACTTTTGCGGGAACTTTCACCAAATTCTCCAAGATGGGATAAACTTGGAGACAAGAATTGATATAAAGACAGCAAGACACGCAGTCTCAGAGTAAAAATTACATACCTTGGAAGAGGTATTGGTGGATCTTCTTTCTGTCATCCTTAGGCATCAACATGTTGGATAATTCTTTTCTGACGTTGAACAGGTACGGGTATGAAGTATGTGGATGCGCTGAAAGATTTTTCCCTAGGGAGTGGTTGTGCGGAGTGCGTGTAACACGTGAGATCACGTGGGAACTCTGTATTAGGGTAAGAGCCCTCATTATAGAATGATGGGGGACGGTAATGAGCAAAGATTTGAATAAAACAAGTGATTAGTTATGAATTACGTATACGAATTATTATTTAAGTTTATGTGTATTTTTAAAATTAATTTTGTCTAGGTGTTGTGAGTCTTTACATGGGTAGTAGTATGTAAGATGAAATGGATGAAGCAAGGGAGGGAAAGCGAAAGTGGATGGAAAAGAGGAAATAGATAATCAAAAAGATAAAAAAAATTATCTTAGAATATCTTCGTTTCAAATATGAAATTGAATCACAAACATGTGGAGGTTGGAGAATGAAAACGAAATGATACTGCAGAGAAACTCAATTGTTAGAGAAACACAATATATGAGAAAGACTTGAAATGTGAGAGGAACTTGAAAAAGAGAGAGAAATGGAACAAGAGGCTATGAGTCAAAATTACAAGAACGAAATATTCAAAAAAACAAATATGCTTTAGCTTGATAGAAAAAAGAGTCAATAATAATTTATAACATAATTATGAGTTTGATTATATTCAGCTTTATCAAGTAATGACAGACCTGGATAGTGTCAGAGAACAGAGTGCTTAGATTGATAGTTAACTAGCAAATTAGTGGTTTAGTGATTAGAAAGCTTGGAATTCAAAACATATTTTTACAAGATTTCGAGATTTCTTTAACATTTATCAGGCACATAATGTGTTTTGTACTACTACTGCTACTACTACTACTACTACTACTACTACCACTACTACTACTACAGTACAATCAATACTATACTACAATACTACTCACCTAGTTTCAGTTCAATTTTTCACTAAAAGATCGCAACTTTTACCAAAATTTTAAACCCATCACAATTATTTATAACCTTTTTCAACGGTTTGCCTAATTTCCCAACTCTTCTTTATTTTTCTGGTCAACCAGCACCGATTAACCAGCACAGAGCACTCTAAATATTTCCTATCTTATCAAAAAATTTCAACACCCTTCGAAATTATTTTCAATTAAAATTTCTCAAAAACTAAACAAATAGACAATCTCTTTCATCTGGACCTATTGATCTGATTCCGTCTACCCTTCCATTCCTTCCATTCCTGCCTCGATAAGCACTCTATCGGGCTTCCCAAGAATAGCACTTCTATATTATTACCAACAGTCCAAGAAGCACAATCTTCATCGATTGGAACAATCATATCCGGATCCAGATCTAGAGCCAGATCCGAAAAAAACAAAACTCCATTATAGCTCAATTTTCGCATAGCCCATATTTGTCATATCCCATTCTGGTCATAGCAATATCCATCACATACATACCACTAGTGGATCATTTCCCTTATATATTAAGTGTCATTTCCCTTATATATCAAGTGTCAGTTCCCTTGTATATCAGGTGTCAGTTCCCTTGTATACCAAGGGTCATTTAACTTATACATCAAGTGTCATTTAACTTACATACCAAGTGTCCTTGTCCATGCGTTCCCTCATTAAAGGCCATAGAAGGTCGGACTCTTCTACTTCAGACCTAGGTTCTCCTCTAGATACAGCATCCATTAAACCTCCACCACCAAAGTCCACCATCTCTCCAGTTTTGCCCTGTCTGCCGTTACATATGACTCCACCTCAGACGTTTGGTGGACTGAATCAGTCTTCAATGAGTTCTCCAAAGAAACTACTAACGCCTATAATCAAGATGTTCGGTCACCATGGGAAGAACGGCAACATATCTACAACTGTGGACACTCTAAATTCGGTTGTTTTCGGTGAGTTCGAGCCTCCAAAGGGCCGTAAACCTATTGGTGCAAACTCAATGACAAACTTGTCTGATTTGAAAAATATCCCCAGCTCAAATAGCTCTAGCCCAAAAATCCATAATTACAGATCTCTGTCTCTGCTCGAGGTTCCATCCCTGATCAAATTTGATCAACTTATCAACCCACATCCTTCTAAATCTAACAAGAGTCTAGAGAATTGGTCCGAGGGTCTGAGAGGCTACAATGAGAAACCTATACAATTCGATCTAAGAATAGACTCAGAAATAGCAGAGTCTACTCCACTGGAACAGGCCATACCTAGACCAAGTACTTCTTTGGACTCGGATAGATTACTGCCTTTTGTTGGTAGCATCGGTGTCACGTTGAAAAACGACTCTGAAACCCTTTATGAAGCTGACGATGATCTGAGGGACTCAGATGCATCCTCTGAGTTCTCCTTTGTCAAGGATATGGTGGGTGGAAGAAATACTTCTATAAAGTATTATAAAACAAAATCTCAAATGAAAAAAGCTCAGCCGCATCATAGCTACTCGGAAATGGACGATTTGGTACTTGAAGACGAATATGCTCATTCAGATTACGACTTCGATAACAATGGTTTAGATGACGATGACGACTTTGGTGACGACTGTTTTGAGGCTAACGACCGTTTTAACGACTTCCTATCTGAAGATTCGGCCCCTAATACAGCCGTGAATCAGTTAAGTTTCAAACCCCCTGCTTTAAACTTGAACAATGATTCTACAAGCATAGCTTCGAGCAATAATAGCGGGCATGAGAAGGGCAGCTTTCAGACTGGATCTCCCACTTGTGGACCCGATTCTCCGAGTATTTCCGACTTACGGTCACCTGGATATGGTGTTGACTTTCTAGATTCATATCTTGACAAAACCCGTCTGCCGATGCCTACCACTTCACGGTCTCTGAATCTGACTTCTCCACTGGAAAATCAAACTGTTGAATCAAGTATTGTATCGGATCATAAGAATATTTTGAATCCATCGCCGCTAATATCAGAGAAGATAGAGTCGACCGGTTCCAACATCTTTCCAAGAAATGATAAGCGCCTGGCCAGCAACATTTCACAAAGCCGCAATTCAATTACTAACATAATGGGGATTCTTGCTAATCTAGAGACAGAACCTATTAAGAACGACCAGCCAGCTGGTGATTTATCTGTTACCAATATTATGGGAATTCTTGAAAAACTTGAGGATGGAGAAGCCAATAGTGCTAGGAACCAAAACCAATCGGAACCATTTTCGAAAGTGAAGGATAGCCTTACATCTTTGGAAAAGACCGTTTCCGCTGCTTCTCCAGAAGCTAAAGCTCAAATGCGCCAATCCATCGCCGACATGATGAATACGCTTTCGATTTTAGACACCCACTTGGAAAGAAAGAATACCTCAACAAAGTACAAGAAAAAAATGAGTACGAAACCTTTTAGGAAAGATATGGAATCCTCAAAGGAGCGATATTCGTGGATTAACGATTCAGAAAAGATAGGACCTGTTTTGGAAAGTAGTTTTGACGAGAATGTTTCGGAAACATTAAATGGATCTATCGACCAGGACCTCATAGATGAGATAAATATGGTTCCTGAAGACTTCGACTTTGATGTCGCGCCGCTGGTAAGTGTTAAGCAGGTTTCAAGCTTCTATCGGTCTAACTCATATAACAAGAGACCAGAAAAGATTGTTCAGGATTTTAATTATCAGGACAACAAAATCCAAACGGCTCTGAAAACTGTGACATTTTACCGGGGTAACTCTGAGCACTCCTTAAACGTGGTTCCCAGTCGCTTTGGTTCCAATAAGTCTATGACTTCATTCACTTCAGTCGAGGACCATGATTACGATCTTAAATTGGAAACAAAAAGTATGAACATGCCTACACAACACATTAAATCGAACCAACACAACGTGCATGTTTCATCGCCTCTTTATTTCATGAGCAGTGATTCTATCAGTCGAAGATCCGAGAACTTAGAACCAATCGATGAAAGTGACTTGGCCAGTATTTAGTATTGAAGGTGTGAAGCAAGAGTATTTGACTCAAAATTCCTAATATTCATTTGAAACGTTTTAGTCTCGCTGTGTTTTACTAGTGACAAAACCTTCAATATCAGCAAACTTAATTCAAAATACATAGTATTGCGCTAAATGTTGTGCTATAAAGTAATAAGTGAATTATTCTGTTACCCGTCCAATTTTTTAAACCTGTCTATCTATTTGACTGTTCTCATGTAAGAATCAAAATCATATCTTCCACCCTGAGAATAATCAAAATAGCTATGATCATCTCTAATTGACTTTTTTGACACCACATCACAAATTTCATCATTATCAATGTCCTGCCATTCCGGAGATTCGGGAGCTTTTCTTCTGGGCGGAATGCCTCTCTTGAAAACAGTTGGTCTGGACTCTTTCAACATAGGCGGCGGCCTTAACAATGGTGCTTTAATTGGAAGCGACTTGACTTTGAAGTTGGAGGTAGATCCGGCTGCCCAACTGTTGATGGTGTTGTCACTGTCTTCAGACGTCGTAGAAGCGACCGATAACTTCCGCTGCCTCTGAAGAAGAAGGTCGGTGGTTTCTTTGGTAGTTAAGTTCTGTTTAACAATGCCTTCTTTGCTCCACCCACCCATGTACCTAGAGTAAATACTCAGTAAATCATCCCGATCGTTGCTATTTTCGTCGTCATCGTCGACCAATACAACTTCCACTTTTTTACCCTCCTGGTGTTCTATCACTGACTTATACGAAAGGGTAGAGTCTTGCCTCTTGACCAAACACACATCGTATTTTTCTTTCGTTAAATCAATGGTAACGCTCTCCGTCTCTGATGCAGCAGTCGAGGCAGTCTCAACGCCAGATCTGCTGGATTTGTAACTGGAGTTTGTTTCCGAAGCTGATTGTGTACCATGAGCAGAAACAGACGGAAGAGAAACATTCAAGTCTCTTAGGCGGTTGGAGTAAGTACTCCGTGTGGTTCTCGAATGACTATTTGTACTTTTGAAGTCAATAGCATATTCGACTCTCTTTGGAGGCTCACTCACGACAAACGGTATATCGTGTGACTCATCATTGATAGTTGTCTCTCTTTCTTCAACAAGATCGCTCTTTTCTGGAGTCTCGTTTCTTGTCTTGGATGCTAGTTTCATGCTGTCGATAAAACTTGGACCCAACGAAGTGACGACTTGTGGTTTGGGCTTATGAGGAGAAATATTAAGATCCAACCCAGCTGTATCTATGTTAAACATAGATCTTTGACGAATATGTCTTACTGGAGAAGAATTACTGGTAGGAGAAGCAGGAATGGCCCCCATAGACTTGCTGGCAGGGATATGTGTTGGTTGAAATTTCTTGGCCTGAAGCATAGAGAATTGAGAATTGAAAGATGATTCACTGTCGGAATCATCCGCTTGTTCAATATGTGTTGATGGGATTTCATCGAATATAAAAGAATGCAGTATTGAAGCATTATTTTTTCTTTTCAATGGGCTTTCATCACAGAGTTTTGGGATCTCAATTTGACCTTGAGGGGTCATGTAACCCAGGAAAGACTTGCGTGGGTTTCGTGTCTTGAATGCTCTTATTTTGGTGGTTTCACTGTTAGTCATGTTCAGACCATCATTGGGGAAATTAAAACTCATTCCCGCGCCACGATTATCGTCAATTGAGCTTTCTAAAGAAGATTGCGTACATTCTATTTGTGGACTCTTCACCACCAAAGCATCTGAAGCAGGCAATTGTGATATTTCAATGGTTCCGGGAACATTTTCAGACTGAAATACTTCATCTAGAGTAAGTGTAGCGAAGGATGATTGTGTATGTGATTCCATTTCTTTTGAAATTGGAGAGGCTGACCCTGAATTACTATTGAAAGATACTGAGGGTTTCAAAACTTTCTTCTCTACTAGTTGAGAAATCATTGAAGTATCTTTTTGACCAACATGTGGGAATTGCATTGAGTTATCTCTTGTAGTATTTTGTGCGATAAATGCCCGCTTAGAATTGGTCATAGAGCTTTGGAGTTGGGGAGGGTGTGGTCCTAAAATACTGTGACTGTACTGAGAAGAAATGCCTTGAACGAGTTTAGGTTCTGTCGCAGCCGGAGAAGCTTGGTAGCCTCTTATAAAAGCCTCTCCCACTGAACTGAATGAACTGAAGGACGACACAGTGGACTCTTCTGAGAATGCCCTTTTATCTATTTTGAATGGAGGGTCAGTACTCATGAAAAGATCATGGTGAAAAGCTGCGCTATTGGGTAAGCGTAAAGGTTTGGTATCATTATGGCTTTGAATAATGCCGCTTGCTTCATGGCCATTTGATTGGCGAGGTTTTTGTTCAGCATGTAAAGATTCAAGAAATACTTGAGACTCTGGAGTTACATCCATACGTCTATCAATGTTTGAAAAGTTGGTAGAAGTTGGTTGCGTGGGTTTCGGTGCCATCAATGGCTGGCTGTGAGAAGTCGACATGACCTGAACCTTTGGAGTCTGAGGAGCGCTTAAATTCTCCAGATATACTACATCAGACCCAATAGAATCTTCTCCAGTAGGTGAAGGAGGCAATTTTTTATTAGGAGAGGCAGCCTTAGCTTTCGCAACACGCAAAGACAGCTCTCTGATCATACTGAGCTGATGCAGAAGGAAGACGTTATTCTTTTCAGCAAACTTGGCAACCTTTTTACGATTTCCCAGAGAGGGGGGTTTTTCTGTGGTTGCAGGGACCGCTTGAAGCAGCCGGTTTGGGGAGGCACTGGACTCTTCGTCCAGTGACTGGTCATCAGAGAAGTAAGGTTCATATGTCTGACCATTGAAGATCATTTTGGTAGGGAATCTGGACTCAGAGTGTTTTTCAGGTGAGCTCGGCATACTTTTGGAAAGACGGGGTGGTAGCTGGAGCTGAAAAGGGATTGGGCTACCTAAAGGGCCGGCCGAAACATGGATTTTCTTCGATAGAGGAGACTTTGCGAGTTCTTTCCACTGAACGCGGTCAAAAACACTTCCATTGGTCGAAAGTATGTCATCGAATGAGCAGAGCGAATGTGTTCCGAGGCGGTACCCTTCATGACGGTTCTTTTTGGAAGGGGAGGCTGAACGAGCCCGTCTTTCTACCACCAGAGGTTCTGGACTACTGAGCATCAATCTTTAATGAGAGAAGATGAAACTGATGGAGATAGTATTGATTCAGTCTTTACTGTATTCTTACAGTTTGTCGGTAGACCTCAAGTGTTGCTTAGTGGTGTTAGTCGTCCTAGATAAAGAACAAGGATATAAAAGGATAAGGACTCGGATATGAGTTTGGGTTAGTAAGGTATCACGATTAATGTGAGAAAAACGTGCTTGTCGGGAAACGAGAGTAAGTAGATGGGGATTTGACAAGTTATACTCAAATTGATCGCCAATGTTTACATTATCACCCAATCGGGTAATGTAAGTTAAGTTGATGGGGGTGTCTGTGGCTGGAGTAGAAATGCTCTTAAATACAGGATCGCATGTTTACCAGAAACAGTGTACAAGTAAACAAGACAAACTTAAACAAAAAGAATTTGGAAAAACTAATAAAATTTGCGTTAAAGATGATAAAAAAGAAAGGAAAAATCTGATCTTTTTGCATTTTGTTTTAGCACAGTAAGTAGTATTGCCAGTGTTTGACGTATGCACCTAATGGTTATGAGGAAAATAAAGTTGTTCGTGCTGTATACATTAAACCTTATTTGGCACCAGTTAAGTTAGTCTTCTGTTCAATGCTGGAGAAGAATGAACTGTTTAGATCCCAGTTTCGGCTTTTATTTGCTAATCAAAATTTTTTGAGAATGTTTCATGTTTCTTTTATCTTATTGTAACTTTGGACAAAATGGGCATTAATCAGTTGCCTGGTAATTTTTTCCCAAAAACATACAATCTCATGTTGTAATGCAAATCAACTGACAAGGGCAAAACACAACACGCGCAAACTAAAAAAAATCCCAAAAACCGAAAAAAAAATTGAAATCTTGAAAACCGTCAAGCTTAAGACTCAAATAATTTAAATAAAGATAATTGTTGTACACTTAATTAAATATCATTCTTTTTACAGTCTTATTAAGATTGAACGAAGAGACCAGCTTGAGTTAACAACTTCGAGACAGAAAAATACTTCCAAGCTTCGATTTTTTAATCCAATACCCATAAATTGTAGGTTGTAAAGTTCAATTATCGTTTTTGATTCTGTCTTCTCCATAGTTGATCCAAGTAGGTCTCTGATGGGTAGATTACAACCGACCGAAAAGGAGTCCAAGACTTGCTCCATTGACGAATTCTGCACATAAACTAAACAAAAATCAATAAATAAAAGTAAACAAAAACAGGAAAATTTAGTATTTTTTCATCATTATCATCACTAAATCGTTATGGGTATACGGTATGGATCATTTGCATTACTGCACATAACAAATTTGCAGCCACCTTCCTATTCTGTCTTGTGTGCTATGGTGTCCAGTGACTATAAAAGGACATTTTGGCGCAGTTGCAAACTTTTTAATTTCAACAACTTTTGTTTCATAATATCCCAAGATATTGTAATGAGAATGTTACCCGAAGAAGCCCCATCGATCCCGGCGGAAACCAGTACCATCAATGATTCTGTTCTGGGCCTAGCCGACACTGCCCAAACACAAAGCGGTTCTAGTACTGCCAACATTAACAGCAGTATCAGCGGCCAAGGCGGCGGCCAAAGCAATGGTCTAAGCAATGGTCAAGGCAAAAACTTCAAGCGCCCAGTCAACGATCGAGTACCCCAACTGAGAGCTGCCGCCACTAAAGTCGGACTAAAGATGCTTCCTCTTCAGACCGAAATAGCATGGGAAAGAAAGGGAGTAAATTTTACCATGATTCTTGCCGGCTGCAGAGGAACTGGTAAGAGTACTTTCCTCGATACCCTTATCGGAGAATCGATGGAGGAGAACAGCCGCCCTTTCATTAATGGTCAGGTACGAAGCCGCCGGTTCTACCTTGTAGAAAACAAGTTTGACATGAACTTGACAGTGGTTGACATGCCTGATTTTGGTTCCAAAATTGACAACCACTACACCTGGCTTCCCATTGTCAAGTACATCGAGTACCAGTTCCGCCTGTACTTGGTCCAGGAGGAGCAGCCCGTTAGGGACAAGATTAAGGACAACCGTGTTCACGTTTGTGTCTATTTCATTTCACCTACTAATACCCAATTAAGTACTTTGGATGTTGAATCCATGAAGGAAATTGCTAAGCGCGTGAGTCTAATCCCAGTTATTGCACGTAGTGACACGCTTAACAAGGAAGAGTTGGGTAATTTCAAGGCAATTATCAACAAAACATTGCGTGACGAAAACATTGAAATCTGCAAGTATCTTACAGAAAGTCATGTCATTGATAAGCTTCTTGCTCACTTGCCATACGCAATAATTGGTTCCAATACTCTTTACAAGAATACCGAGGGCCAGCTCGTTCGTGCAAGAAAATACGGATGGGGAATGGTTGAAGTTGAAAACCCTGACCACTGTGACTTCGTTCACATTCGGGACTTGTTGATGTCTGAAAATATGCTCGACTTGATCACAGCTATGGAGAAGCACTATGATTTTTTCCGCTCTGATTTCTTGCGTTCACGCATTCGTGGTCAAAGAAAGACCGCCGATGAAACAGATCTTGCCGCCACCAACGAAGATGGAATGAATTCGTACAAGTTGTACAGTCTGCTTCTTTCGCGCGAATCACAAATTCATCTTGAGAAGTACTCTGGAGAGGAGGAGGCGCTCCAAAAGGAGGTCCGCACCCGTTTGGAGAGTTTCAGGCTCACCGAGGAGAAACGCTTGCGTGAATGGAAAAAGCGTATTGCTGATGTTCAAGTTACACAGAATGCCGACTTAGAAGTGTATATTGGCAAGGTTCGGGAGTTGGAGAAACAGATTCTCATGGCACACCCCGGCGAAAATGATAATATCAAGGATATCGCAGAAAGAGCATCAATTTCTGCCAGATCTAAGATCATTACAGATCAAGATAGCGTGGTTACACCCAGTATTACTGCAGTTTAGTGATAAATTACTTGCCCTAATACTTGAGGTTGATGCTTGGTTCTCGCTCCTGCAGCTTAGTTTAGCACTTATATAAGAGGCCTGGTCCCCCTGCAAAAAAAAAAAAACTCAAGACTACAGTCTTCTTTTACTTACGCGACTAAGTTTAAAGCGATTACCCTTCGGGTTCGCGAACTTTACTAAACTGTATGTTTGAACGAGAAACGTTCCATTACTCTTAGGATGAACCTTTTTATCATTATATGTTTTTTCTGGCATCTCTAATGTTAGGGCTTTTCAGCTCGATGAATACAACCCTTGACAATTATCTGATGAGAATGGGACCGGCTTATCATTTTTTTTGGATTTTTAACTAACTTTAGTTTTGTTATTCGGACAAAAAAAAACTTTTCAGTTTGTTGGTCATTCTTTTTTCTTCGCATTGTCCTTGTGACATGTTGATTATCACCTTGGCTCAATAAGAGATGGTTCTATTAAACTATTGATGGAGTACTCCGACTTTATGTTTTCGCCACTCATGGATGGTCTTGTGAAATTTCTATACTGTAATCGAATCGTAAGTTGTAGAGTTATATTGATTGTTTCGTTGAGCTAAGTTGAGCCAAGCAGCACACTATTGGACTTCTGAAAAATTGTACCACAGAGATAGCGGTGCTTTGTCGTAGTGGGAAATTCTTGAAACTTTTTTTCAGTATCAATTCGGGGAGTTTCACTAAGTGGAAAATGGCAAAAACTTACCCTACAGCTGGATACTGATTTTCAATGGTCTCCAATGATCTCCAATCATACTGCTTGAACCATAAAGTTAACCTGGCCAAGAAAGAAGTAGTCAGACAAGTACTGAACAAAGAAGTATTCAACCCAAAGCTTTCACCCGAAAAAGAAAAGAGAGAAAAAGGTCATAAAATTTCTTTTTCCGGTATTGTATTTTTTTTGCAGTAATGTATTTTCTTTGCAGTATTGGGTTTCCAGTCTTATTCTTTCTCGTCCATATCTAACTTCAGGACTCCACATTTCAAGGCATCACATTGATGGCAGACCAAGCAGAGGTGGTGCCCGCCAACAAAGATAAAAAGCCACAGGAGACAAAAGCGGCGAAATCTAAAAAGGCCAAGAATTCCAAGAAGCCCAAAAACAAAAACTTAGCCAAGTCCAAGCTGTCTATTGAGCCACTGGTTGATTCGTCTAACAATGTCTCAGAGAAGAAACAAGACCAGGCCAAGAAATTAGATCAGGAGATAATTTCCGAACAAAAGAAAAATCTGGAGAGCAAGAAGAATCTGGAAAAGAAAAATCTGGAAAAAAAGGACCAAGAACAAAAGAAAAGTCTGGAAAAGAAGAGTCAAGATCAAAAGAAGAGTGACCCTACTTCCACTAGAAATGTCCATTTCATCCTCGATCACTCCTCTTGTACTCTAGGAATAGGAAATATAGAAAGATGGTTTGATGGGGAGTTTGCACGTTCTCAACTTCGGGGTTCAGAGAATATTCACATGTCATTATATGTTCCACAATATACCCTTCGTGAGTTGGATTACCAAAAACGTGGACCAATGGTTGGGATTTCTCTGGCTCAAGAAGCTCTCAAGTTGATTGATATGCTTTTTGAGACTGAAAATAATCAAGGCCTTGACTGCTTCAGTGATGATGTGGGGGTTTTAGATGCTGAGAGAAATACTCTGGAAAAAATTGAAGACCCAGAGCCTCAAAAAGATCAGGGGTCTACTCATAAAGATCAGGAGTCGACTCAAGAAAGTATGGATGAAAATACTCAAGAAGCTGTACACCAAACTGCTGAAGAACAACTCCAAGGAATGTCTCCAGAAGTTACTCAGAATATCTCCAACACAGAAACTTCACGCAAAATCCCTTTTAACATCTATATTGAAGAAATCACACCAGCTTTTCCAAGTTGGGAGAAATGCCTCAAGTATCGCATCTTCACTCCCAAACAAGGCGACTTGCCGCATATTCATCAAGCAGATGAGGAAGAACTAATGGACCGTGCTGCCGAAATCTCTCCTCGACTCAAAAACCTCATTCGTTCGTGTATATACATGACGAAATTCAAGAATAAGAACCAACCAGCTCCTTTCGGCGACCATTGGAGTTTGATCACAGAGGACCAAGCTACAAAAGTATGGGCTTCATCGTTTGGAATTGATTGCTTGAATGTTAATGAAGCCGAGTTACTACTTTTCCATGCGAGTGATGTTTCTAAGTTTGAATTGGTCAACCACGGTGCTGGTTTTTTTGATTCGCGTGATGTCTTTGATGAAATTCCTCAAGTGGGATTACACAAAAGAGTAGATACCACAGCATACTCTTACGAAAGTGTGCGGAGACATGAAGATGAAAAGGCGTCAAAGAAGTCGAAAACCGGCAAGGCTAAGGAAAAGAAAGCCCGCAAAAACAAGCCCGCAGACAAGCCTTCTTTTGTTAAAGTCAATGGGGTAAGCTATGAAGAGTTTGACCAAATCAACTATGCTCCACGGAATGCAAGCGTTCCTTTAGTAGAGAGCAAATTTTTGGGAAATGTTGGTGGTCCTGTTTCTGAGTGAGAGTTGATGATTGAGAGGAGTGAGTCTGAGAGAGAGAGTCTGAGAGAGAGAGTACACGTGAAAGAACATGGAGTTTCAAATTGAAATTTTCTCTTGAGATTGAACTTTTTTCTTCAGATTGTACCTTTTTCTTGAGATTGTGCTTTTTTCTTGAGATTGAAGAGAGATTGAAAGATCATGATTCTTTACGCCAAAACTTATGGCTTTGAACATGAAAATGGAACCAATATGAGACTGTGATAATTGTGAAACGCCAAAAAAGCTCTTTTTGTATTGTTGAATTGGTGAATGGGCCAAATGGTGAAATGACTAATTGACCTACGGCCAACTACAAACAGAGAACCTTCTTATGCATCTGCAAAAAATGCAAGCCAATCAAAAGGGTTGCAATATAGCCAGTCAGTCGAATTCTACAACACTGATCTGAAAAATACTCAGTCAAAGTTGTTTAGTCATGTCAGTTTCTTTCGACTTCTAAACAAAAAGTTACAATAGAATCAACTCAAATCAACAGAAAAAAAAAACAATAAAAATTCACTCAAAAAAAGAAACCCTCCTAAACTATTAATACTCAAAAAATACCCCCCAGTTTCCCTTATTTTTGTTCCTGGCTTTTCTTCAGCGTGTTCTCCGTCTTTCACTTGTGCCAACCATATACACTCTATCAACAACACCTCCACCACCTTGACCACCTCGACCACCAGCCAATCACAAAATAATGAATCGTGAGCCTTCAAGAGAAGATGTCCAACGGTATCTCCAACGGTGGCAACAGCTCAAGACTCAATATGGTGACCAAGCACAAAATGTTCCGGAGTTCAATCAGCTTACCAAGGTGATTCGATATATCCAAGCACAAGCGATGCAAAGACAACAGCAGCAACAACAACAACAGCAGCAACCACCACCACAACAACAGGGAATGCAATCCCAGAACCAACAAGCACAAAAGCAACAGAGAAGCGGAATGTCATCCCAGGGCCAGCAAAGTATGGGTAATCCATCAACTCAGCGTCTGGCAGCAGCCAATACGTTTTCAGGAACCAATCAGGGCCAATTTCCCAATTCCTCGCCGCAGCAAATCCAACGAAACTATTCGCAACAGTTGCAGAAACAACAGTATATGGGAATGGGAGGAGCAGGAGGCCTTAGTTCTGCCGGTGCCGACGGACCTACACCGTCATCAGCTGGAGGGTTCAGCAGTTCTCCCCAAGGTATAAACCCTGCAGGTTCGACATATCCTAACCAGTCACAAATCCTGAAAAATACGTCCCAGAACGAAATGAGTCCGATTGGGGGTTATGGAGGAAACGCTGCTTCTGTCGCGCCATCCTATTCAGGTAACAATGTATTTCCTGTGAGCGAAAGCCCCTTTACGGGTCCCCAAATGCAACTTTTCAAGCTGCAAACACAAGTTGCAAAACACCTTTTCAAAAGTGCTGGCGGTTTCTCTCCTATACCGAGTAATATCTTGGATATGGCTGTTAACGAACGGCTCGCCTTCAATAACTATAATAACCCTTCATCCGGTGGAAATGCTTCGGTTGCACCTGGAAGTAATGGTGTTGGTACAACTAATCATCTAAACCATAATCGTGCCAATAACATCAACAACAATATGGGTTCTGTTGGCACACCAAACCCAAATGCCACTACACCTGGCTCAATGGCTCTAGGTGTCAACACTAATATGAAATCGTCAATGTCTCCAGAGCAGCAATTCCAACAGGCACGTAATGTCTCTGGAGGTATGCGGTCTGGTGCTTTGGGTAACCCCATTGGCGCTCCGCTGCCTTCTCTGCACCAACAAAACATCACACCCATTCCAGATCGTCCGAACTCTCAAAGGCCAGGCCAAATAAGCCATCTGGACTCAATGAAAGTTGGGATTTCCGCCACTCCGAAGATTCCAGGCGTACCAGAATCTAGAGGCGCCCAAGCGGTGATGTATCCCCCATCAGCACCGGTAGAATACGAATCATTTATAAAGGGTAAAGATTTGCTGGATCAGCTAATATTGCCTGTCTCCAAACCTGGTTCACAGGTCGATACCTTTCTACTTCCTAAAGTATTCAACACTGTTATGCAAGATATCCCGTTCAGTGGCTTTCATGCACCCCAAAGCAAGCTCAGACTCCCCTCTCTTTTGCCATATGGAATTGATTTCAATGACTTGATGAGTACACGTGAGTACTACATAAGCTTACAGATCGATAACCGTATTTCATACCTTAAGGATCGCCTGGGTCAACTTGAAGACCTGCCAGAAAAGGATCTTGTTCAGATAGAGTTAGCAGAACTTGAGCTACTTCCGCATCAAAAGGAAATGAGGGGAACTTTCGCTGCACAGTTGTGGTACAGTAGGCTTCTTCTACTTAATTCCCACCCCAACTTTTTGGCCAAGTTTCCCAAGTTATCTGTGGAAAATGTATTATCCACCGAAGGCCTCTACAAGCAACAATTGTACTCTCTTGTTCAAGCCCAGAATGCAAAGCATCAAGGTTTGGTGAAGCAAATATTAGAGAGCAGTGGCAAAAGAAAAGACCGTGTTACAAGTAGGCGTGAAAAAATGGATCGTTATAGAGCCAAAATGAACAGTTTCCATGTTCAAACTGCAAAAGAGGAACAGAAGAAACTTGAGCGTATGGCCAAGCAACGTTTACAAGCATTGAAACTGAACGACGAAGAGGCATACTTGAAGTTATTAGATCATACTAAGGATACGCGTATTACGCACTTGTTGAGCCAAACTAACCAATTCTTAGACAGTTTGGCCCAAGCAGTGCAGACCCAACAACGTGAGTCCGTTAAGAACCTGCTGATAACAACTGAAACCGAAGAGAAACCAGCACCTGCCATCGATGAGGACAAGCGTCAAAAAATAGATTACTATCAAGTTGCTCATATGATAAAGGAGGAAGTCACAAAACAACCGGATATCCTTATTGGTGGAACATTGAAAGAGTACCAATTGAAAGGATTGCAATGGATGGTTTCATTGTTTAACAATCATTTAAATGGTATTCTTGCCGACGAGATGGGATTAGGAAAGACTATCCAAACAATTTCCCTTCTTTCGTACTTGTACGAAGTCAAAAAAGTCCCAGGTCCCTTTTTGGTCATTGTTCCTCTCTCTACGTTGACCAATTGGAACATCGAGTTCGATAAATGGTGTCCTGCCTTGAAAAAGATATCTTTCAAAGGAAGTCCAGCAGAGAGACGGAGTATGCATCATGATATTCGTCAAGGTAACTTTAATGTCGTTTTGACTACATTTGAGTACATAATTCGTGATAAAGCGCTTTTATCACGTATAAAATGGGTGCATATGATCATAGATGAGGGACACAGAATGAAGAATGCTTCTTCCAAATTATCTGAGACCTTGACTCAATTTTACCACAGTGACTACAGACTTATTCTTACCGGAACGCCTCTTCAGAACAACTTGCCTGAACTTTGGGCTTTGCTCAATTTTGTTCTTCCTAAGATTTTTAACTCCGTGAAATCTTTTGATGAATGGTTCAACACACCTTTCACCAGTACAGGTGGCCAAGATAAGATTGAATTGAGCGAAGAAGAAACTTTGTTGGTCATCAGAAGATTGCACAAAGTTTTGCGTCCATTCTTATTACGTCGTTTGAAACGTGACGTTGAGAAGGATTTGCCTGACAAGGTTGAAAAAGTGGTTAAATGTAAGATGTCCGCATTGCAGCTGAAGTTGTACCGTATGATGCTTAAGCATAATGCAGTCGTTGCAGGAACGGATGAGAATGGAAAACCAATTCTTATCAAAGGTGTCAATAACCAACTCATGCAATTACGTAAGATCTGCAACCATCCATTCGTTTATGGAGAAATTGAGCAGCTTGTTCATCCACTGATTGATACAACCGATCTTATCTGGCGTATTGCTGGTAAGTTCGAACTTCTTGACAGAATTTTACCTAAGTTCAAAGAAACTGGCCACAAGGTTCTCATTTTCTTTCAGATGACCCAAATTATGAACATTATGGAAGATTTCCTTCACTTTAGAGGAATGAATTACATGCGTCTTGATGGTGGAACAAGATCTGACGAAAGAACTGTGTTATTGAAGGCCTTCAACGATCCACAGTCTGAATGTTTTTGCTTTCTTTTATCCACAAGAGCTGGTGGTTTGGGTCTTAATTTACAGACTGCTGATACTGTGATCATTTTTGATTCAGACTGGAATCCACATCAAGATTTACAAGCTCAAGACCGTGCTCATAGAATTGGTCAGAAGAATGAAGTTAGAATTTTGAGATTGATTACAGAAGATTCTATTGAAGAAATGATTTTACAGAGAGCGGCTGCTAAGCTTGAAATCGACGGCAAGGTTATTCAAGCGGGTAAGTTCGACAACAAGTCCACCGCCGAAGAACAAGAAGCTTTACTCCGTGCTTTGATTGAAAAAGAAGAAGACAGAAAGATAAATGGAACAGAAGAGGAACAAGACTTAGATGATGATGAATTGAATCAAATCATTGCCCGTGACGATAATGAGCTTGAAGTATTCCGCAAGCTTGATCTTGAAAGAGTGGAAAAAGCTAAGGAAGGTTCTTGGACATCACGACTTTTTAGTGAACAAGAACTTCCCGAGTGTTACAAAGTTGACCCAAAGACATTTTTTAAGACAAAAGAAGAAGTTATTGAGGAATACGGAAGAGGCAATAGGGAGCGGAAAATTGCAGTATATGATGACAATTTGTCAGAAGAAGAATGGCTCAAGAGAATCCAAGGAGTACAGTCTGAGGATTCTGAAGAAGAACCACTGATTGTGACCAAGAAGAAGGGTCGGCCCCGTAAGATTGTCCGAGTAGATTCCAACGGTGACGATCTACCAATCGATGAACAACAAGCTGCAAAGCGATTAAAAACCACTCCTGTCGCAACCCGTGGTAAGCGTGGAAGACCCGGCAAGCCACGGCTGAAGGCCATTACCAACAGAGGGATATCCTCTGTCGATCTCCTTCCTGCTGAAGAACGTCTTGAGTTACAGAACAACGCGGAACTCATTTATGGACAAATTCTTGATTACAAGGAAAGCGAACGAAAATTGAGTGACCTCTTTTTAGTGAAGCCATCTAAACGGTCGTATCCTGATTACTACGTGCTTGTCAAACATCCTCTTGCGCTTGATGCAGTGAAGAAGCGTATTACGAACAAGAGCTACTCTCATATAAGAGAATTTCTTGAGGATGTGCATCTCATTTTCAGCAATGCTCGAATGTACAACGAGGAAGGGCTGTTGGTTTATCGAGATGCTCAAACACTTGAAAGTTTAGCAGTGGATATGTATAAGGATTTATACCCACAAGACTCGGAAGAAGCTCGTGCCAAGACGCTTGACTTTTCTGACTTTGATGAAGCCCATCAGATCAAAACCAGTCCACTTGCCAAAATCAACACAACCCAGCAAAGTGGCGAAATTAAGCAAAGCAGTGAAATCAACCAAAGTGGTGAAATCAACCGAAGTGGTGAAATTAATCGAAGTGGTGAGATTGACCAAAGTGGTGAAATTAACCAGCGTGGCGAAATTAATCAAAGCCTGAATGAGGCACGCGAAGAAGTTATGAATAGTCTTCATAAGGATGTTCAACAAGGGCTTACAGGTGATCAAACAAATAACATAGCCAGCGCTGAATTTTTCACTGACGATCCAGTACATAGCCAGGCGATGATTGATCAACTGTTAGGTCCAGAACACACGGATGTGATATCTGGTATGGATTCACAATTTTAGGCTAATGCTCAATAGAAAGGGTTGGATGGTACAGGGCACATCATGTCTGATATTATGGGGGACATTCACCACGAAGGTATGTATATGCATTGATGACTACTTGTCGATATGTTTATTTACAGTAATAAAACTGAACGATAGACATATTAGGAAGGTTATAGTAGAAGTAGGAAATAATATAGTTTAGGGTTCAGATTAAGGTTCACAGAAACAACACAGTAACAGCAGAGTAACAGCAGAGTAATAGTAACAACAGTGTAATAGTCCCAATGGTTGATTATGTCACTAATTCCAAAGAAGAACAACTAACAAACTTCTTTAAATGGTTTCTGAATATCGAGGGAGTTCCTCATCAGTATGGCCATTATTAAGTGAATCGTTGATAACTTCATCAATACACTTGACAAAATCAAATACACCACCATCTAGAAAGACAATCTTTCCATCAAAAACCTCTCCCTTAGGGAAACCATTGCATGAACCGTCGGGCGGGCTATAAAAACGGAATTTCCAATAGTTAGGTCCAAACCACGGAGACTCAAGGGAATGGGAGAAGTTCAACGCAGGTAATCGGTAATAGTCGATTACAAATGAAGAAACATCACCTTGGAACGCAGTAACGAAGACAAACCGACGATTTGTCAAGTAAATCGATCCATCGCTTACATTAATATTGACTTTGATGTTTGTTCTAGGATCATTCAGAGATAGCAGTAAAGACTGGCGGAACGACGATGTTTTGTATCGAATTGTCTCTCCTGGGAGCAAATCGAGGGAAGACACGCCACCGGTCGAGGGAATTGTATTTACAGACATTGATTTATGATTTATTTGTAAGAGAAGGTGTGGATTTGATCTGGGGTAGATAAGAAATGGTGTATATGGGGTAAGATATGGGATGAGGTGATAGGGAAGGGAAGTGAAGACAAAGGAACCAAGAGAGAGAAGAAAGTAAAACAAGCAAGAAGAGTTTAAATGAAAAGAAAAATAAAAACAACAAAAATACAAACTCATCAGAATTGTGTATTAAGCTGAGATAGACTTCAAGCCGTATGTAGAATTTTCAAGTACAGCTTATCAAGTAATAAAATTCAAATTCACCATAACCGTTTTTCTAGAAACTTTGATTTTTATCTTTTTACATCAAGTTTTTAAGTTTGAATCATTTACTAACCAACCAAAATCACTTGAATACTTGACACCCATAAGTCCTTCCTTAGCTGTGGAACCTAGCACAGAAAGAGTATACTTATAAGTTATGATATGAATTTAAGAATACTTCTAGAATCTCTCAAAAGATAATGAAGAGAATTTCAGTAGCAAAATCGAAAGACTAGTGATGTTTGTATTCGTAATTCTTGTCAAATTGCCTTTCTTCCATCATTTGCGACTCCAACTTTTTGAAATCTAATAGAGGCTCTGTGGCCGAGCGGTCTAAGGCGGCAGACTCAAGTTCTGTTATCGTAAGATGCGCGTGTTCGAATCACGCCGGAGTCAAAAAGATATCTACTTCCTCTATTTTCTTTTTTCTTCGAAAGAACTAAGATTTTTTTACTCATTTAAGTAAAATTCGAACCTTTTTATCCACTACATCCTCATTTTCTTCTTCCCATACATTTCTTCGTGCACTATCTCAGCTCAGCCCAACTCATCTTTTACCTCATCTCTTACGTCACTCTGCTCTACTAACTTCTTTACCACCCCATCACCTCCAATATTCCCCACAATAAGTCAATTGATTACACACAAATGAACTTACGGTCATGGAACCCTCGTCTACTGAATCATTTTGCTTCACTTCCAAGAAAAGCATACTTTTACAGCTTGAAATCGCTATGTGATGCCCTGGCCTGTCAGCAGTTGATCGATCATATGGATCTCAAACAGAAGTACCCAAACTCAGAAGGCAACCTTGATATTGTGGATGTTTTTTCCGGATCTGGTCTATTCTCGACAATGTTAAACTATGAGTTGAAACCAAGAAATCATATCATCCTAGAAAAGGAAAAGAATAACGTCAATGTATGGAATAGTCGGATGGAGTACTTAAAGACGCATGGAAATAACAAAGAAAACTTCCGGTTTTTCGAATTAGATGGTTACGATTGGAAGACTTATAAGAAACTTATAGACAAATACCATGTTTTATCGCCAGAGAAACAGGACCGCTCTAAAATTCATGACCAGCTTCTCATAGTGGGTAACCTCAGCTCTTCCACGAATGGAGAGTCACTTCTTGCACAGTGGATTCAATGCTGTGCTCATCAAAATTGGATTCAGAAGTATGGACGGGTGCGCATGTTCCTATTTGTTAGAAATGCCTCTTCTCTGAAATTTCTCTCCAGTTCAACTTTTTCAAAACGAAACAGAGCTGCTTTAAAACGTGATATATATACAGAAAGTCGCTTAATAGCAGTATCTGACTCTACTGATCCAAATGAATTGAGTCCTGGTGAGGCATATGATCCTCAAGTTCTCTTTCAAGACCAGCCTTTAGTTCTTCATAAGGCTTCAGTAGCTCCTACAAGTGGAGATTTGAGCGTGATTGAGATTGTTCCTCGTGCTGATCTACAAAACCTCGATGTGCATGATGTTGACTACTTATGCCAGGTTTTGATGTACAAATCACACCTTGCAACGATTGATTCGCTTTCCATCGTTGCACCTGGAGCTGCCGAAGATTTGAGTGGGAAGATCAGCAAAGAAATCCTACAAAAAAAGCCACGAAATCTCACCAGAGAAGAATTTTTGGAAATCTATGATGCCTACAGTACCTGGGCCTTTAAGCCGCCTTTCCACGATACAATTGACATTTTTATGGAAGATCATAGATCTGTCTAACATACCAAAAAAGAACATTGATCTTCAAAATTTTTTTGGAAGGGAAGAATCTTATAAAAATGATAATCCTCAACTTGTCAAACGGAGAACTTTTGATATACAAAAGGAACAAAGTTTGATGCACAGAAGAAAAAAGAGATTGAAGAACCAACTTCAACTAAAAAGGAAAAAGCTCCAACAAAAAAGGAAACAGCTCCAACAAAAAGTATCGAGCATTTGCGGAAAACATCAACCATTTATAGACAAAAGCTATGGTGTAAAGAAAATACAGTCATTCACATACCTTCAAAGCTCATTGCATATCTAATTCTTACATTCTCGTAGTTATTTGGCGACTTTTGATCAACATTGGCCACATATACAGATAAACCTTCTACTGCTCTCCAGGAAGTACAGCATGCGTGAAAAGCTCGACAAGTTTAGTACTGTTGAATAGATGCTCATTCTTTGGTCCGAAATATCCAGCGTTAGGAAGAAACTGAAGCAATGTAAAGATTTCCTTCCCAACGAAACCGCGCTCTTGTTGGGGTTGTTGAGATTGTGATCCAGCAGTAATTGATGGAGTAGGTGGTAAAGGAAGACCATCTGGACGCACGGGTAACATGGTTTTTTCTGTAGCTTTAACGTCCATAACCTTTCTTCTCTTTTGCTGTGGACCATCATTTTCTTCGCAATCACTGAAATCATCCGTGTCGGCATCGACACCCGCTAAATCGTACTTCACAATAAGATTTAAGCCACCAAGTTTGTAGCGATCAGCGAACAAAGTTAAGCTATCAGTATCGGGGAAGTATTGAATAAACCTCTTGTTCAATGAAAGCACAGTGTTTAAATCAAGATAACTTGCGGCAAAAGAAATGTACCGTTTGATGATTTTCTTCATGTAGTAGTTGTTTCTTTTGAGTCGAATCAGGCTCTCATCATGTATCACAAGGTTAGTAGTCGAAATTTCAAGTTTTTCCTTGTCGACAGCAATTTCTTTCAAAAGCGAAGTGACCGCAACCTCAAATATCACTTTCAAACTCTCTATGGAGTTGGAGAGAATCAAGTAGTTCAAATAAGCGTATAGAAACCCGGCATTCTTGTTGAATGATTTCATAGCCAAATCAAACACTTTGTCTGCCGTTTTTTTGTTGTCAGAATAGTATTCATGTAGAGCATTCTCCACGTAGAATTCGAATCCCATTGCCTTGAAGTTCTTCCGCTGCTTGAATACTGCCCGAACCTCTTTGATACCCTGAGACCGTTTA
The DNA here is from genome assembly GCA_030568975.1 of Australozyma robnettiae. NCBI lineage: Eukaryota > Fungi > Ascomycota > Pichiomycetes > Serinales > Metschnikowiaceae > Australozyma > Australozyma robnettiae. The sequence goes on along the minus strand of JAJMJD010000032.1, from coordinate 52,402 downwards.
CACAAGGACATTAATTTGATATAAAGTAAAGTGACACAACGCCCCAGGTCATCCAACTTTTTGTTTAGCCGCTTGATTTCACCAGCTTGTGATTCTGTGTATGCATAAATGGGTGTTGAAGGAACATCGTCCTCGTTGCTATCGTAACCATTTTCATGGTCAATCTCTTTTGGTGGGAGGTTGGAAGCTTCGACGGCTTCAGCTTTAAGTTTGGATATACTGGATTCAATTTCCAGGTATTGTTCAGAGAGAACTCTGATTATGTTCTCGAAAACTTCACGAGCTTTGAAAAATAGGTTATCCTTTTCGTATAGCTCTGACACACGGAATGCTAAAATGTAACTGGATGGGTTCAACACCAAACCGTCAGCTAAAAGGGATACGCACGCACTCCTGTTAGCCTCCTCATCTATCGAGAGAAGATATTCACTCAAACGGAACCAGATTTCAGGCACAAATGGAAGCGTAGATATAGCACGTCTATATACATATTCGATACGCTGGGAGAGGGCTGCTTCGGGTAAACTTAATTTGTTTTTCTTCTCCAAGTCAATCCAACGGAACCATAGTGATACTTGCAGAAGCACAATATCAGAAGAATCATCGTAAGGAGAATAAGGCACCAATTTTCTTCTCAACAGACCTTCTGTTGCATTATGCCATTCTGTGTTCCAAGGCCTCACTTCCATGTAGGCAGTAGAAAGATCAGCAATAAACTTACTAGCACTATTAGGAGACGAGACTTCGTTCTCCCACTTTCTGTAGTCAGCCCACATTGTTTCAAGTTTTGCATTAGGGATAACAAGACAACGTTTATATAGTTTTCTAATCAGGTCATTTTTCTGCTGAAGCTCGTAATTGGAGCCGGGGGTCCATGATTTATAGAAGTCAATATAATCCTTCCATAAGTCGTAGCTGTCCAAGTCAATACCGACTTTATTGGCTGCAAATTCAAAAGCCAGCACTACAGTAGCTCGGGCTTTCTCACCCCCAGTGATCACGTCATTGGTTTTACGAACATACAGCACGTAAGTACGACAGATCTCGACGTCAGTAGTTGTGGGAAGACATCTTGCGAATATTTGTTCGACACGGTTTGAATCTCCTCTATTGAGTTCAAAATTGACATAAATACCCCATTTTTTGGCCTATTTGTTAGTAAAAGAAGTCGAATGAAGAAAGAAGTAAGTCGGTAACGAAGTACATGAATCAACGGATTATCAGATAATCAGATAATCAGATAGTGACATGATCAATTGAATGAACGAACTGAGGAACGACCAAACAACCAAACAAACAATCAAAAAATAATCAAAAAAATTGTCACATACATCGAATTTGAATATGGATAAGTACTCATCAAAAGTGGCTCTCACCTGGTCCTCTAGATCCTTGATGATGACCTGATCAAGCAATTTCGTCCACAGAATATAATCAGTGGGGTTATTTTTGACAGCTAACTGAAGCTGACCAATTATATCCAAAGGTTGGTTCTGATTATCCTCGGGCACCACCATATTGGAATATGAAAAGGTAGAGCTGGAGGTGTACCTAGTGGTAAATGGTGGAGGCAGTGGAAGATTCCGGTACCTTGTGGAGATGTGGAGAGGGAAAAACTAAAGAAGAAACTGGGTTGAAAAATATTTTCAAAGAACAATTAAGGAAAGATATATATTGATTTGTAAATTACTAAACATTTTTCGGTGGGTATGTGTAGTTGTGACTATTCATCCACTCATAGCTAAACTGATGGCTACCGATGGCCACTCAAGCCAATTTCATTTATCTTTCTATCTTTCTATCTTTTTACCTTTTTATCTTGTATTCCATCTAATCCTGGTATTCCTTTTGTTCCTTATTCCTAACATTCTCTTTATTCCATTCCTTCAAGAAATAGTTATCATTCAACTCTTCCGCTGCATAACACATCATTTTCTTGTAGTAGCCTCAATTCATACCCATTCTTCATAGAGACAATTCCCAAAGTCAAATCGGTATCAATATAACAAGGTAGGCTGTTTTTGTAATTGAAGCTCTTGATGTTGAAGTCAGGAAAGTTACTGGCAAAGTAATGTAGAAGCACCAGAACCATAAAAGGTCCTGACACTATCACATTTGGAAACCCTTCCAGGAGACAATACTCCTTGTCATAATGAATTTTGTGAAGGTTATAAGTGAGAAAGTTATATCTCATTATATGATTCAAGGAGAAACGACATTTCACTTGAAAATCAAGTTTTGGTTGGGTTACGTTCGAACTCCCGGTCTTTAAGTTCAAATTTGCAGCTTCTGTCTTCGTGCTCAAGTTAATGCTTTCTTTCCTTAAGTTCATGTCATTGCTTTCTTTCCTTAGGCTCAAGTTATTGTTTGTGGTCGTTGGCTGAAATGGATCATTAGTATACACCAACGTCCGGAGTTCCCGCATAAAAACAGAACCCTCAGAAATGAAGTCCCTCTCGATTCTAACAAAAGTATTGTTTTTCAAGTGTCTCACAGATTCGATTCGTTCAACGCAGCTCCGTAGTTGACTCTCTGATGGTGATGCTCCGAGATAGTCAAAGCGTCCTCCAGTCCACATTCGACGCCAATAGAGTGGTTCCCCGTTCTCTCCTTTTGGACACTGATAATCATCGTAACCATCACAGCCCATATTACTATTTGTCTGAGTATTCCAAAGGAAACTGAACCCATACAACTTAGGGTTGATATTAACAACTCCTGAACTAACGGAACCAATACCTGTACCAACGTCAGTTCCAACAATATCATTCAATAAATTCCGCATATGGAGTACATTTCCTACAGAAATTGTATCATTCCATACCCATGTTTGGTTTTTAATCCTTGTAGCCCATTTCTGTACAGCTCTTTTCATCTACTGTAGTTGTGTTCCTATGAACCCTGAAATTTGCAGTCACCAGAAAATACACTCAAGTATTGTCTACAATGAGCGAAATTAGTCAACCAAACGATCAAGAAAAAAGAAACGTATTTTTTGAAACATTTAATATCAAACTACTTTTCCAAGCTATTTATCTTTTATTTAGGCTTGATCACTTTAATCCTTTTAAAGGCTCATCCCCCCCCCCACAAGTAAGTTGTTCAGAGCCGACATCCAACTTCTCCAAATCGATACAAAAACAAACAAAAACGGTACAAATCTGTCACAATGGCCACGGTTTCAGGTGCGTGTGTAATCAATAAGGTGTCGGGTCTTTTACAAATTCGAGAGGATACCGCACCGTCGAAGCTCATGTGGAAAGCCATTGACCAAGACAAGACTCTAGAGGTGCCATTAAACAACTTATCACGGCTCCAGGCATCACCGGAAACATCCCCTAAGATGATCTTACTTCTTTCATATATGACTGAAGGTTCGACCGAAGTTCAGAGCATCAAACTCTCCTTCAATAATCGTCAGACCATGAATGTGGTCAAGGAAGCACTACAAACCATAGTTGCCCGTCAGAAGACTGTAATCAAAGATGTAGCTACACCCAGCTTTGGATCAGTGACACCGCAGAACGGAACTCCTGCTCCAGATTCCTCCAATGGACAGACTTCTCAAAGCAAGGATCCGCTTGACTTCTCTAAGCCAGAGTCACTCTCGTCAATTGAGTTACTTAAGAACCGTCATCTCCAACAGAAACTCCTTCTGGAGGACCGGAAACTCCGCAATATCTTCACTGAAGCTGTGATTAAATATAAACTATCACCTAACATATTCTGGTCTAGCCGAATAAGTCAATTGCGTACATATGCATTAACCATCTCACAACATAGAGGACCATATAACGTTCTTTCTACCATTAAGCCCGTCGCAACATCTGAAAACCAAGTCAATGTCAATGTGACCAGGGACACAATCAATGAGATATTCGACACTTACCCAATCATACGACGGGCACACACTGACCTAGTACCAAAGAAACTCAGCGAGGGTGAGTTCTGGTCTCGTTTCTTCAATTCCAAGCTTTTTCGAAGACTACGTGGTGATAAGGTGAATAACACAAACACAAGGGGAGATGTCATAATTGATAGGTACCTTGATGAAGACCCAGGATCCTTAGAAGGAGATGAATACGACGCACATTCGTCTACGCACAATAATGACGACAAACGGGTTAACAAGACCATAGACTTGGTAGGTAACGAAGTTGATAACTCACAGAAGCTCGGTGTCGCTCCCGATTTTACAATGAAGTTTTCTAATCAAGGCGACAAAAAAGACGCTCCTGCCGGCAGAGGCGATGTCGGCGGTTCCGATCGAAAAGAAAATGAAATGATCATTCTCATGCGTAACATGAATAAGCTCTCGGGCAAAATGATCAGCTATAACAGTGACGTCTCTTTCCAGGCAGCCCGGCCCAAGGATTACTCCGAAGAGATGGAAAAGGAATTGTTGCTTGCAGATCTAAAGGAATCTGAGGATGTGGGCTATATAGAGCTCAATATGGACTTCGATAGTGCTCGATTTGCTCTTAATTCGGAAGAATCGGCGACTTCAGACTCCCAAGAATTAACAAAGGAGAAAACGGCAGCCTTCTTGCAAGACAACATCTTTGTTTCATCTCTGAACGGATTGGACCTCAGTGATACCTATAACAACAACACTCAAGAAATCCAACGGGCTAGTCAAGACATCGCGGCGTTGGTGAAACATAACTTTCGTGTGTTTAAGCTGCTCTACAACCTCAAAGACCCCCAGTCTTCTGGCCCACCACTTCTCCCCGAGGAACAAATCCAAGAAATCATCACATTCAATATCACTTTGACGGAATTCCTCCTGCATTTTTGGAATCTATTCCTCAACCAAGGGAATCCGGCCCATATTAAGAAGCTCTTTGCAACATTACGTACTTGTCAAGGCTCCCTAAAAGCACTACAAGAGAAGGCAACAGAAACCATCAACCACAGTGACCTGTTGGCAAATAATGAAAAATTGCGCGAAAAATTGTGCAAAGATCTTGTCAATTGTTTGTCACCTCTTACTTCTGGCCTTAGTCAAGCCATTAAGGAATATGTTGCAGCCGCTCGGGCATTGCAGGAGGCTGAACTCAACGAAAATGGGAAGAGGCCTCTTTCTGCATAAACAAAAATATTGAAAATTCTAAACCCTATTTTTGGAAATCGCAAGAAAAAAACATCTTGATAAATTTCATAATTAGTTGATTATTTTCCCCTCGCTGTTACTCCACCATCCTCTCTCTGCACACTAAGTCGATGCTCATCGCTTAGTGAAAAGAGTACTAGTTGTGGAAAATGGAGGAGACGAAGAAAACGAGTGAAATATTGAAGAGTATCAAGAATAAACACCGTCGTCAGAAGGTGTATGCTGCTATTCAGTCTGAAAAGTCTAAGGAGAGACACAAAGCCCGTGCCGCTAGAGCCAAAGACGAACGAGAGAACCCCGAGCTCAAAGCAGAGAGACTTGCCAACAATGTTCCAGAAACGATTGATTCCAAGAGAGTCTTCGATGAGACCATTGCTACCGAGATTGAGGGTGAAGATGAATTCTTTGAGCTCTTCAATCGCACACAAAGAGAACCCAAGGTTCTCATCACTACAAGCATCCACGCCAAGAAGGTAGCTTATGAGTTTGCCGATATCCTTACAGAGTTCTTCCCAAATACGACTTTTGTGAAGAGAAAAAAGGAATACCAGATGAAGGACATGGCAACCTACTGTACCAACCGTGGATTCACGGACTTGATTGTCATTAACGAAGATAAGAAGAAAGTCAATGGTCTCACATTCATACATCTTCCAGAGGGACCTACTTTTTACTTCTCTGTGAACTCTCTTAAGACCACCGAACGTATTCACGGTCACGGAAGAGCCACGCTGCATATCCCAGAGCTTATTCTCAACAACTTCAACACTAGATTGGGTAAAACCGTTGGTCGTCTTTTCCAAGCCATTTTCCCAGCACAACCTGAAATACAAGGACGACAAGTGATTACTTTGCATAACCAAAGAGACTACATTTTCTTCCGGAGACACAGGTATGTCTTCAGGGACGAGAAGAAGGTTGGCTTGCAAGAATTGGGTCCTCAATTCACTTTGAAATTGAGAAGGCTACAGAAGGGTATTAAGGACGAGATCGAGTGGGAATACAAGGCTGACATGGAGAAGGACAAGCGGAAGTTCTACCTTTAAGGGGTATGTATATCAATACACTGTACAATACTAGATGAAATGACGGCTGAATTGAATTGCAATATTCAAATTACTCTTTGCACTGCAGTAAATTCATAAGAATATTGGACAATCTCCACCCAAACTCATTGGTTTTTGTTTTCCTTATGTTTAGTATTGCACTAGTTTGGTCAACACAATGCGGTGGATACTCAATTTAATCGAGAGTTTTTCCCTCTCATGCTAAGAGAAAATGAAAATGTCAAAATTAAAATTAAATAATTCTCTAACATTTTGAATTTGTAGATGATTTACGGTTTGCTTTCTCTCAAAGTTGTAACAACCGAAGCGATCTTCGTCGTTTGTGATTGAAAACCAGCCGGATCTTGCATATTACATAATTATAGAGAAATTTTTCAAAACATATGATAAGAATTTAGAATTATCTTGTCACACAATAAAAAAGACGAACAGTATCTGCATACTGGAGGTTGATTCCCAAATTGGGTTGGTTGCAAACTGTCATGCAGGAAACTATCTGCTTGGATAGAACGGTATCCATACAAAAACGCAAGTTCTGGGGAAATTTCTAATTAAGAAATTCCCTAAACTTTTCTTTTTGGTGGTATTGTAAACATCGTTTTCTGGATGGAGGAAATGGCGAGTTGGAGGGGAGAATGAAGCACTTGTGGGAGATACAAATATAAATGCCTTAGAATGAAAGGAACAAAGCTTCTTCTGGCCTAAAGTGAATTGATAGGTTACCATGAGTGATTACGGTCATGGGGAGATCTTTCTTGACGATTATGAATAATCACTGTATACTGTAACACGATAACTCTGTTGTAATTACTCCATTATGATTCTATTGCAATTACTCTTTGCGATTCCTTATTTGTTTTTAGTCTATAGAAATTATAATAAAAATACAGCTGGATCAGTAACTTTATACAAATATCGCTATATAAATATCGCTGTATTATGATTACTCTATCAACATTACTATATCAACATTACTATATCAACATTACTATGTTCACACCCTCAAAGATTGCAACACTAATCTGGTTATCTAATCACTAACAGAATAAATTGATGGTTTTTGATGATCTTTTGAACATTTTCGAGAAATTGAGTTCCAATGTAATGAAACAGACTAGTTGTACCAGATACACCCATTACATTCCTTCATCTTTTAACATGTTAGCATTTATTATTCTAAGCGTATCAGTTTCTAAAATTCTAACACATCTTAAGCTCTTTACTCTCCTTTTCTAATTACAAATAGACTCTCTCTATCCTTGACTTAACCATTCCCAAAGTTCCACAGCACTCAACATTCTATCCAACAAACCGTATTCCTTGTCACAGCACTCAAATAAACGAAAAACTTCATTTTAATGTTTCAAAAACCTACGCTATGGAAATCTACTATTGATAAAAAACGCCTCTTTTGGGTCCCATTGCCTAACACTTCTCTTTTAGACTGATTCTAATACACCCATATAACACACAAAGAGAATTACACCATTCCAAAACATAATGGAACATAAATAAATCAATATAAAAATTACCAAAACTTCTCGGCTAATTCATCGGTCTTCAAAAAAAATTAAACTCCTATTTTGAACTTGTCCCAAAGTTATTTGGCCCGGCCGTATCCCCAGATACTGCAGCTCATCCTCCTTCATAGAACTGAAGAAACATTGTTCCCCTAGTGCTCCTAGGTCTTACTCTGCAACTTCAACACGAATATAAATAGTCTACTTTCTGTCGATTCTGACTAAAAATCCTCTCAATTTCTCAATACTGGTCCCAGTCTAAGTGGCTTTTTCCTGTACCAAGAGTTACCCACACATTTCTGAGCCATAGGCATAAAACACAAAGACATGGATAGTGAAGGTGTAAACCAAATTCTCAAGGCCCTTGAGGTTGTTTACGAGCCTCAATCGACCAATCAGGCGCGGAGAGAGGCACAAATGTTTTTGGAAGAAGTCAAGCTGAAAGAAGAATCTCCATATTGGGGCTACCAATTGGCCCTTCCAGAAAACTATTCCAAGAACTACATTGTTCGTCACTTTGGCTTGAGTTTGCTTCAGCATGCCATTCTTAAGAAATTCCACACTCTAGATAGACCGAAAGTCACCGCAGTGCGTGAGTGGGTGGTGGATCTTGCAAATAAGGTCGAGGAAGATGATTCTCACTTCTTAAAAGAAAAGTTGGCATTCTTATGGGCGTCACTAGCCAAAAGAATATGGGGTTCCTTCTTAGTAAGGACCAGAGATGAGCTGTTACCAGATGATGCTCCTGATACGATTTCTGAAACTGAGCTTGCTGATGGTTGGGCTTCTATGGACTCCGATCTTTGGCATCTCTGGAATGGACCCATGCAATCGCGTGAATTATCGCTCATAATATTGCGCACATTATTTGAAGATATATATTTGCTCGATGATCCACTCGCCGCTAAGAGAACGAACGTGCTTAATCAACTTAGTGTCTCGGTTGTCACGCCAACTGCTGTATTGGAACGTATTTACGAACCCAGTGCAAACCTAAATGCATGCAAAAGTTCCACCCAGGGCTGGTTTGTTGCATGGAGTGAATTTTTGCTTAAAGTCTTGAACGAAAACGCCACTTCCTCTCCAACAGTGCAAACATTTGTGCCCAAGATCCTCACGACTTTGAAAACATGCTTGCATTGGGTTCAACCATCGGTGTTGAAATCTCAGAATATTATGACCACACTCATAAATATCTTGTCTGTTCCTGATATTAAATTGAAAACCTTATCCGTTGATTGTTTGCACATTCTTTTCACACGGTCATATAATAGCGCTGAAGACTTTGACTTCTTCATTGGAAGTGTTTTCACCACAGAGGGCGTCTCCAAACTTGCACAATTTGAGCGGAGTCTCACTATTGACCCCGATGATCTTTGCGAAAACACCTACACTCTACTCAAGAAGACCGTTGAGATGATAGTTTCACTTAGTGAGTATCTAAATATCCTGTTACCTGCAAAGAGTCGTGTTGACTGGGAAAAATCTGATGTCACCAGCTATCTCAGGCTTGTTTTGGCTACAACAAGTCACTCGAGTCCAATTATTTCGGGGCTTCTGTTGCAGATGTGGGTAACTACGTTACGTTACGATGAGCTTAGTTCTAAGCCTGAAGTTAGCGGCATTTTAATGGATTTGTTACAAATCGCTGCTGACAGAACAATCGACTACAACTGTTTGAGTGAAGACCATATCTCTAGAAAGTTTTTGGAAATCGATTTCGACTCTGCCCTGGAGTCTCATTCCTTCTTGAACAACTACAAGAAATTCAACGAGGACATTGTACGAATAACCATATGCAAAAAGCCCGAAGAAGGTATGCAGTGGCTTGAAAAAAGACTTCAAGAGTTCTTCAGCTCGAGCGTTGGCACCCAATGTATCACAGATGCCGATCTTGACGAAAAGTCTGAACCATATGGTTACGGAATACTGCTGTTCAACGTGATAGAAAATAGCATACGTGGTGTATCACGGTGGCGCATCTGGTACTCTGGAAACGACTTTGATGCACGTAATTCACGCCTCAATACTTTGGTTGAGAATCTCGGTGAACGTCTCTTAGCAATGGAACTTGCATCTCCATTGTTAATTCGCAAGCAGGTGCAAACTATGGTTCAGTTTGCTCCGCTTTTGAAAGATGTCAGCCCACTTATGTTCAAAGTCCTAGAAAAAATCCTCACCACTGCTATCTTTGAGTATCCAGACAATATCAGTGACGAGCGTCGAGAAATAATTCGGGACTTGCGTACAAGTTGTGGTACCGAACTTAATCGATTGGCCTATATAATGCCAGACTCGCTTAAGAACATTTTTGGTGATCTCGAGAATGTGATTGCAAATATACTTGCTTCAAACAAGGTGAGTAATCATGAAAATGTGGCATTCAAATCATTCCTTCTTGTCATTGCATCTCGTTCCTCAATCGAAAACAAAGAAGAGCTCTTTGCCAAGATTGTCGACCCAGATATTCTGGCATGGTCTTCACCCGAAACTGAAAAGGCACTCATGAACTTACATTGGTTTATGGAGCGAATTGGAATTGTTGAAATTGCACAGTATTTCCAAAAGAGAAACATCACGGTCGATACCAACTTGCTAGACGCAGAGATGGATGATGAAGGCCGTCAATTAAAAAGTCTTCTTAAAGACAGATGGTCATCGATTTTTCCGATTCGTGCCACAAGAATATTCATACAATACAGTATTGAAAAACTAGACCACGAGTCTCCCGAATATCTCAATCTCTTGAGAATGTGGCGTCCAAGAGTTCGGCCAATCGTTCCTCACATCCTTCAGTTACTTACTCAGATCCAAGCTTACCATAACCCGGACAATTGGAAAGACTTGCCTGATGCCGTACTCGCCTTTTTGCGCTACAGTCGAATGGAAAGATTTTGGCAACAAGGTGTCTCGATTCAAAGCAAAGAAACATTTATCGAAGAAAGTGTAAAAGCTGCTCTTACTCTTCGTGAATTTGCTGATAGTGTGGGCCATCTTATTCGTTACACTCGTGAGTATGCCTATTTGACTATAGGTTCCTTATCGCAACTTGAAGATACGCTTTACGAAATCCCCAATATCGCTACCTCACTTTGGAATTCTTTGGCGGGCGATGTTGTGGGTGTAACACTTCATAGTTGGAAACACATGATTAACAGCTGCCTTCGAAGTGTTGTGAAAAACTGCCCTATCAAGTTCGTAGAAGTGTTCATGTCTGAACTTCTTCCAAAGGCTTTGAGTGGCTTTGATGAACTACTTATGGGACGCTGGGAAAAGGTTTACATAAAAGGCTTACAATTGCAAGGAAATGAAGATGACACGGCTCTTAGCGAAGAAATGATGGAAGAACATATGCTTCGTCAGCTCACTGCCACCGTAGTGCGGTTTCTTATGGATGTCGTGCCACAGGTCAATGCCAAATCTGTTACTGACACGCAGACCGCATGTAGGAGGCTCGTGTGTACAAACAAGGAGGTTATGGCACCATTTTTACAAATCTGTTGCCATATCATTGGCCTAAAAGATACAAAGTGCTCCTTTAACACCATTTTGGTTGTGCGCAGCATCTTACCGTCAATTGTTGCTAAAGATGATGAGGTCGACAAGTACTTGTGTTTTACTTTTATGAAGACATTGTTGAAGGTCATTATGGATGAATACTTTGCAGAGACGCATTCTGAGGCAGCCACTGTGCTCACGACCCTCTACTGTGCATTGAGGGCTAAGAATGACTTGCCAGCACAAGTCATGCTTGAAACGCTTCCCAACATCACAACTCAGCACATGAACAATTTCGAAACCCTTTTGGTTGGATCCAGGTCATTGAAACATCAAAGGGCAGCACTCCTAGAACTTGTTCATGTCTCTCTTGCGAGCCAGCGTGACTCTAATGAAGACGACGAACTCAAATTTAGAAAAAAGCAGCTTGAGGAGGCTAGTTCGTCGTTGAAGAAAAAGGTGCTTGCAAAAGATATTATGAATGATCCTTTTACCGAGAATGGTGCTTTAGACACTATATTTGGATCTGAGTAAATGCAAACAACGATAAACACACATACAACCAGGCTACAATTAACAAAAAATTGAATATATCAACAATAAGGCCGTTTCTTAGATATTTACAGCTGGTCAATGGACTTCATTCTCACAATGTCCCTCTTCAACTGACCCAAATTGTTTCCGATAGTATCTACAAGCATGGAAGACGGTTTCTTTTCCTTTAGTTTTTGCAAGAATTCAATTATTGAGCCTCCAACACCAAAGTAGTACTCCTTGGCGGCAACAAGAGCAAGGTATTTCTTTTCATTCTTGAGTAGTCTAAGCAACGTATCCAACACAATCGGGAGGGAATCTACCGAATAGATAGTCTCTGATGTTAAAATGATATCGGGCATTTGAGGGGAGACCAAATCACAAAACGTAGGACCCCAAGAGCCATGGATTAGTAGTAAATGTATGTTCTTCTCTTGTAAAGCCTGTTTGAATTTTTCGATTAATTCAGGTGTGAAAATCAATTCGTCCTGGTTAAGTGGGATATTTGGGTCCATGAAAGAGTAGAGAACTTCGGGACCAAGAGTCAGTGCCCAGGAGATAAGTATATTGGGAATGCTGACAAGACGAAGAACTTCGACGTTGAAATCAGAGATAATAACTTTTTGAATTGAAGAATTCTCTTCATTAGAGAGAAGTTTGGATAATAGGTGGGATGTTGGTAGAGCAGTACCACAACCGAGTTCTAGATAACAGTTGTAATCGAGTTTGCCAGCAGCATCAGCTCTATACTGCTCAATGGTATCAACCAAATCGTAAGAGCATTCCCACAGTTTGAAACCTCCTTCGTAGACGTTTTTCTTTAAGTCTAGTTCGTCGGACGTTCCAACTAAGATGTCATGGATAGCGTTTACAGAACCATTATCTGATTCAACCATAATCTGATGTTTGACATCAAAAATATGTCTTCTGTAAACAACATTTCCACCAGGAGTAACGTAGTAATCAAACGATACTCTAACTCCAGTAAGTGATTGGAGTATATCATCAAGGGAAACATAAGCTGGTTTGATCAGTTCAATAGCTGAAGCTACGGAATCTTCATGAGGGATAATTTGTTGAGTGTTTTGAATATTTGGGTGACTTTCGTCATCCGAGATGTCATCTGCTGTGAAACCAAACGCAAATGGCATGATTGTTTTTTTGGTTCAGATGGGTTATGATCAGATGAGATGAGATAAGGTGCGATGAGATGAGATCAGATGAGGTTAAATGGGATCCGATGAGATGAGATACAGTGAAACAAAAGGCGATAAGAAGAAATGGAATAGGAAATGATTTAGAGTTCAAATTATATTTTTCTTTTTCCAATTCTTTCTATTGTTCTTTAAGGGATAGTGTTTGAACTAGATCTGGCTTGAGTTTGAAATAAATTGGAGTAGAAGGAAGCTAGACATGTACAAAGAGAGGTGGTTGTACAAGACAACCATAGGTTTTTGAGTTTTGGAAAATGTAAATTGTTTTTAAAAAAATGATCTTTCCAAGATTTATAAGTCGAAGAGGTGTTTGGATATTTTGATGACATTGGTTGTCAACGACGAAAAAGAAGAAAGGAACGAAATAAAAATAGGCAAGAGAAATTAAGAAAAAAAGATTGGGGGACGAACCAAAAATTTGAGACAAAATTCAAAGAGAGATAATATAGTGTAAACAAAGTATAGTTGAAGAGATAATTTCCTTCTTTCGCTGGATCGGCAATGATCACAGTTACTGCATTGATTAGAATTGACTCAATTACACCAATTGGGAAATATAGATAATTCTAATCGATCTTCAAATATTCTCAGGAGAAACAATCAAAATCTTCTCAACAATTCAAAATATTTAATAACAATTTCTCAATTCAACAATTTAATAATTCCCATGCCTTCACCTGAGTTCAGCCTTTGCCCCTCATCATGCGAGCAAGAAAGCGTCATCTTTTCGATACTTGTGACCTCCTAGAATAAAAGCTACAGATACAAACCATCTCCCCTGTAATTTTTTTCTCTACCCCTCTTTCCTTTTTTTCCTTTCTTTGTCTCTTTTACGCTTATACTCTCTTACCCTCTTGCATCCTGGCTGTACACTACTCCAAGCCAGGCAACTATGGTAGGTGCAGGACTCCTTTCTCATCTTCTCCGTAAATATTAGCTTCGTATTTATCTCCATCACTGCCAAATAAAACCTTGCGTCCAAGAAATTTAACTCAGCTCAATACAAACAGGGACCACGTGATTCAAGATCCACAATACCCCTCATCACAACCTCCAATTGCCTTTCCAACCACTTCGTTTCTTGTTTCCTTTGGTGCCGTAGCCCATAGACCTGCCCCTCTTTATTCGATATCCGATCTTTCGATATCCCCTCTTCATTCGATATTTAATTACTCAAACAGACAACGAAAGATTCTCCAACAAATAATATGAGCGAGCAACATGTGTTGTCTCGCTTCAGATTCGATCACAAGCAGCGGTCCATGTCCATCTCCAATGCTGTTCTTGCTCATCTGAGAGAAGCGGGAAAGAAGGTGAGCCGTACTCGTGACGGTGACATTATCATGGGCGCTCTGTCAGAATCCAATGCCACATCAAGTGAAGCAAGCTCAACAGATAATGAAGAATCCGAAGATAGTGAAGATGAATCTCGCCGTAGTATTAGTCCCTGCCTGAAACTCCAGTCAGTCCCGGAGCTGAGAGCATCACCAGGTCCCGACGCTTCGTCACTTCAAAAACTCAAACGATTCCTGTCCCATCCTCATTCTGCGTTCTCAATGACAGAGTCACTGGCGGGAAATAGCCCCTACATGTCTTTTAACAACTCTCAGGTTCGGCTTCCTGAGTTCAACAAGCGTCCTTTAACAGATACCCCAATTGTATCTGTCATGGCATCGCCTGAGACAAGATACCAGTCCAGCGAGGATGAGGCGGAACCACGGAGCCCTGCCGATCTGTTAAGTGTGGCTATGGCCTCGAAACCAAGGAGATCATTACATCTGAGCCCAAAGGAAAAGATGCCCACCACGAAGAATATCTCTCATCTCAGTTTGGCAGATTTGAATTTGATCTCTGCAAAAGTATCTGATCATCTGAACCGATTAATTGATTCGGCCGACAAAACATCTTCAGAAATTATCCCGCAAGAGGAAATAGCTTCGCCTAAGGAACCAGGTGTCAAGTTTTCAACCACAGATCCTGTAATTCTGGTCACTTCCCCTGACGATGACGCACATCCAATTGACCCACTTGAAGAGGTTAGTCCAGAAAAGAACAAACTCGAGCAATCTATATTGGATAAAATCAGGGCAGACCTTCTACGCGATGTTCCCGAAGACTTGCAAATGCAATTTGAGAAGACACCATCTTTTGAGAAGTTAAAGAGCATGCTTTTAGCGAAAAAGCCTTCAAAACAAAAGGCTTATACATTGAACATTCCGGGTCAAACCTCATCGAAAGTTTCTCCCGATGGAAAAATTGCATCAGTTGATGTGGGTTCGAAGTTAGTTATTGTCATGGTTGGATTGCCTGCGCGAGGCAAATCATACATCACCAACAAACTTACGAGGTACTTAAACTGGATCCAACACGATTGCAGGGTCTTCAATGTCGGAAACACAAGAAGAATGGATAAGACGAACGTGTTAGGTCCTGCTCACCGTCCATTACCTGATAACAATACTCCCCTGCCACATACTGGGCGCTCACCTGATGTTCAACCTCTCTCTCCAACGTCACATTCTGCGGATTTCTTTAATCCTGAAAATAAGGAATCCAACGAAATCCGTGAAAAATGGGCCATGGACACTCTTGACAATCTCCTTGATTGGGTTCTTCTTAGATCTGGATGTGTAGGCATACTTGATGCTACAAATTCTACCAAAAAAAGGAGACTCAAAGTCTTGAGAAGAATACAAGAGAGAACAAATGGAGAATTGAAAGTTTTATTTTTGGAAAGTATATGTTCCGACCCAGCAATATTGAATACAAATATTCATTTGAAGCTCTCAGGTCCTGACTACAAGGACATGGATCCTGAGGTCGCTTTGAAAGATTTCTTGGGAAGATTGAGAAATTATGAACGGGCCTACGAAACTATCGATGAATCAGAGGAGGCAATTGATGGATTCCAATATGTTAAGATGATTAATGTCGGAAAGAAGGTGGTCAGTTACAACATCCAGGGATTTTTAGCTTCACAGACGATTTATTTCTTGCTCAACTTTAACTTGTGTGAGCGTCAAATATGGCTTACTAGACACGGAGAGAGTGTCGACAATCTTAGTGGCCGTATTGGTGGCGATAGTAAACTCACAAAGCGTGGAAAGCAGTTCTCCAAGGCCTTGACCAAGTTCATGAGCTATAAGAGACAAGAGTTTAGGAGGAACCAGCTCGAAAAATTCTCGAAACGACTCGAGTTACGATACAACGAACTCTTGGGCAAGTCTGATGGTAACAAAGTATCACAGAGCAACGACAACAATGTTGTGCAATTTCCAAATGAACCAAATTTCTGTGTGTGGACATCCATGTTAATTCGTGCTGCTGAAACAGGCAAGTACTTTAGTGATCAAGAGTACAATGTCAAGGCCATGAGAATGCTTAATGAGCTTGGAGGTGGAAAATTCGAAGGCATGACTTACGATGAAATAAAGAGAACCAACCCCAAAGAATTTGAGGCTAGGTTCAAAAACAAACTTGGATACAGGTATCCAGGAGTGGGTGGTGAGTCGTACCTAGATGTTTTGGTCAGATTAAGGCCATTAATCAACGAGGTTGAGAGAACTACTGATCATTTGGTGATTGTCTCACACCGTGTCGTTTTACGTGTTCTCTTGGCATATTTTTTGAATTTGGACAAGTCCTCAATTGTCGAGTTGGATGTTCCTCTTCATACACTTTACTGTTTGGAGCTGAAGCCCTACGGAACCGATTACACGATGTACGAATACGACGAGCTCTCGGACTGGTTCACTAAGATTGAACCAGAGCACAGAAAGAACGTGAAAGAAGTCGGGGTGAACTTCCGTGAGCGTAAGTACTCTGTAATTCCAACAGCACCCCCTCTGAGTAAACACACCAGGCCAAAGAAAGCACTGATCGCAGGCCGGTTCGCATCAAATGCCAATAATTTCAGTGTTCGTGCCAGCATTTTCCGTGGGGACGATGGCAAGATTGTTGAAGAATCTGGGCCCAGTTCTTTGTCGTCGAAGAAACTCGCCGACTTCCAGAAGTTGCGAAAGCCATAGCGAATAGGTCCAGAGCCACAAACACGCAGTCGAACGAACAAAAGACAAGGTCCAGGAACAGCAGAATCTCTTAGAACTTACAAGAAGTGAATTAATAATTTAAAAACCTTCATTCTTGGAAGATCATTTTGTAAATCCATAACCAGACGGCATACAAGCCTACTAACTGATGTATAAGCCTACCAGTGGTTATAAGTAGCCAGTAATTGAGGTTACAATCAGCAGTAACTAAGGAGTAAGAAATTATTCAAAATGTCGACGGAAAAATCTCCACTTTAGTCTAAAAACCCGAAAGCCGTACACCCGGACCAATTATATTATTCTTTGGGTTGCTTTGTCCACACTCATCACGCATACACCTTACACACCAAGTCAAGAGGTTGGCTCCCACACCCGTACACCACCATACTTTACTACCCAGAAGGCGACCTTTAACAAGTAGTGCTTCGAATATCGAGCTCTTTGGATCATTTACTTGCTAAATAACTGTAATACCGTTCTGTATCTAACCCGTACATTATCTAACCCGTACATCATCCAACCCGTGCCCCGTCCAACCCTTTGTTCCCCATTGTATGTTTTATGCGTATGCCAGCCTCACCAACGTCTCCCTTTAGTCCAAATAATCTACACTGAGTCCGAGTTCCCAGCCTTGTCATACCCATGTCATCTTCCGAACATTTGGATCTGAAGGCGCCTCCCAAGAGTCCTCCTTTATCGCCCCGGTTGGTCCATTTAGCAAACTTCTCGAATCATTCGAATCCTTCGTTTCTGTCCTACCCCTCGAACCCCACTCCAACCAACCCAACTGAAGCAAATGGGTCTTTGAATGAAACACCTGAAGTTGACGAGAAATCTGTCAAAAAGGAAGGCGCAAAACCCGCTGTTGTCTCTGGTCCATTGTCGAACCCAGTAAGCTCTGCGTCTCTTCACTCTGTGTCACCAGCTTCTGCCCTGAACGGCCAGCTCAATGCTGGACCTACTGTCATCAATAAGCAGCTTCTCTCAAAACTCAACAAGTCATTAAAGGAGAAACAGAAAATCATTAATGGGAAAGAGTCTCACACAAGAGTCCCAACGGTGATCCAAGATGTCATGTCACCAGCGCTGCAGCATTCTTTCAATGTATCAGGTTCTTCCTCTAGCGAAATAGGATTGGCATTGGCCCCGAATAATGTCCCACTTAATGAAAGTATCGATCTTGACCGAGCTGATGCTGATATTTCCAACTCTTCAACTGTTGCTGGCAAAGATGACTTTGCTGTGAAAGCCAAAAACAAGCAAGTTGCTAAGCAAAACTCAACTAGAACCGACTTTTTTGCTGCGAAATTGGCTATTGCAGTAGATGATGTCGAGTCGTCTGATAGTGACGAGACATTCATCTATGAAACAAACGTCAATGAGTTTGGAGACAGCGAGCCAAGTGGTCTTCCTGCTCCTGCTGCTTTGCCAGTCGAAGAACTAAGAAAGCCTGGTCACTCTAGTACAACTGATATTGCCAATCAGAAGTTTGTCATTTCCCACCCTGCTAATGACGCCGTATCCTTGAATGGAAGCGGGAGTGTTCGTATCCACCCAAGCATAGATTCTCATCCCAATAGTCCTATAACAGAACTAAGACGAGATGATGACTCATATTCTTTTATGCTTCCACCTTCTCAACCTCTGGTCACAAAAGCAGAGTCTATTCATTCTCTACAGTCAGTGAAGTATAACCTACGGAATACCTTCAATACAACCCCACCTGGTAACGGTAATAGCAGATCTCAGAGTGTGAATCATAACTCAATAATCAGTTCTGAAAATCCCGCGTTCAGTAATCCTTACTTCGAATGTCATCCAAACAAGGAAGGCCATAAACCCCCAGGCCACGAGGGCGTTCCGTGTTCACTTAATGGCGACGAAAAGAATGCTTCAATAAGGTACTCGGTTCCCAATTATGGTGATCCCACATTAATGTCTTACAGGATTAACGAACCGTTAGCTCATAGCCATGAACCTTATACAGATGGCAACTTTTCATACGATGAGGAAGACGAAGGTAGCAGCGATGATGGCTCTTCTCATTGTGATGCCAACCTGATATGTATAGACGCTAACACCAACAAAGTGTTACCGCCCATCGCTCACAAGCCTGCAGATCTTGTGTCTGTGTCCAGCAAAGCCAAGAAAAACAAGTCAACAACGAATTCGTCTAAACTAAGATCTACTACTTCCAAGTTGTTTGACAAGAAAGGCGCGCAGCCACGGAGGTACAGCACAATACCTGACGACATAGACATCGAAGATTTTGATGACGAACTAATTTATTACGACAACAACAATATTAGGTTCCCTTACGGGAATCATAACGATAATTCCAACGAAAGCTCATCGCTAATAAGCGGTCCAAAGATACCTCACTACCGCTCTCTTAATCTCAATTTTGGTTCTCGCAAACCCTCAAAACATATCAGGCCGCAAAGATTCCTGTCCCTAGGGTATGCCACCCCTTCAAATATGAACAACGGAAACAGTAAAAGGAAAGATATCTTTCCTTTTCCATATTTGGAAAATGAGACGCCCTACCTTGACTTTGATGAGTACAACGAGGATCCACAGAGACACCAGGGGTTTCGTTCGAAAAGGATTGGTTCCAACAGAACTCAATTCTCATATGATGGAAATCACATTCTTCCACGCTTTGCCAGCCAATCAGAAGAAAGTGGCCGCGCAGTCTTATTCAGAACTCTCATTTACCTCTTTATAGGCATCAGTTTTATTCTCTCTCTTGGCTTCATACTGGGCTTCTTCTTAGCCTCTACAAAAGATCTCACCAATGTTTCAATAGTCAGCATTCAGAATGCTTTGGTCAGTCAGGATGAATTGGTATTTAGCATAGTCATTGAGGCGCTGAATCCTGGCTGGTTTGCTATCTCACTCTCTGACTTAGAGCTAGATATTTTTGCAAAGAGTGGGTATTTAGGAGAACCATCTATAGAAAGTTCTCTTGAGACGGTTTTATTGGGAAGTGTGCTTAACTTTGAGTCAGAGGTTACTTTTGAAGGCATGTTTTTTCACCGCAAACTAATCCGCCAGACGGGAGAAGTCAAACTTGTCAGCCCAGGAAAGAATATCACGGGATCAGAATCCATTATCCTTGCTGATAGTTTAGTCGCCACTTCTCTCACAGATGCAGCCACGAGGCTGCTGGATAATTCAGATAAATGGGCCATTATTTCCAAGCATCCATTTGACTTGATTTTACGAGGTGTACTCAAGTACAATCTACCGTTAACTTCTGCCCCGAAAACGGTTGTGGTAAATAAAGTTGGGTATGTTGATCCTTCTGTTCCTAGCTAAGTATGTATTCCCTAAGCTCATACATGTTTGGTCCCTGACGCAATTGTAATCGCACATGAAACTCTTTGGGTTCAAAAGATGCAGCATATGGACAAGAGTTCCCTTCAAATGGATCCAAATTCATTTCCATATGCTTGTCTTTTGGAGGTTTGATCTTGAATAGTAATACCGTTCGACAAAGCATTGTATACATTTCTTTGAAAGCTAGCTTGTCCCCTGAACACATCCTTGAGCCAGCTCCAAAGGAAAAGTGAGGGGGAACTGATTTATCAATTTGACAAGTACTTTCATCAAGCCATCGTTCGGGCTGAAAAGAGTTTGGCTCTTCGTAAATCGAAGGGTCATGGTTGGCATGGTACGCATTCATCACCATTATTGTACCAGCAGGAATGAACACGCCCTTGTAGAGTATATCTTTTGTTGTCTTTCGTGGAAGGGATAATGGTAGTACCGTGAAATGGCGTAGAGCTTCTTCAATTATCGCACAAGCGTATCCACAATCGGTGTGTAAAGTTACATCCTTCCAAGCTTGGATAACGTTCTGGTTACATGCCGCCAACAATTCTCGAATTAAACGGTCCTGAATGGTAACACCTCTTTTGGGATTCGCCAATTGTCCCAAGATGTAATTTAATACAAAGGATACATTGTCTAAACCGGCACTGACCATTGATAAGCAAATGCTTTTGATTTCCAGCAGTTTCAAGGGCTTTGCTTTGCTTCCAGATAAGATGCGAGCTATGATAGAATTCCTTGTGTCGACGTGGTTCAGCTCTAGCCGTTTTTCAAAACTCTGGTAGAAATCATCCATATACTTATCCCGACGGGAACGCCAGTGGTTAGCATCATGATCGAAATGAGAGCGAATTATGCTCCAGTTGAAAAAAGGTAGGTAATCTTGGTAATTTGAAAAGAGCGAACGCAATCGAATTATTTGGTTTTCGGTTTCGATTACATTGTTGGCTAGCCTCTTTTCCTTCCTAAAAGGGTCAATTTCATAACCATATGTCAATAGAAGGGAAGAGCGCAAAACGTAATACTGGGCAAATTTAACAAAGGAAACTTCCAAAGTCGTATCCTGATTTAAGGTTGACGTTTTCTGATCGATTTGATGCAAAAAATAAGCTAGAATATATGATGAGTTTCGATCCAAAATCTCACATGTGGAAACACAAGAAATATACTGTTTCGACAAGGTTGTTGAAATAGATTTCTTTTTCCTGTTAAATGATTCACCCGCAGGAGTAGTGCCTACTGTGAATCCTTGAATGGCAGATATCACTTTGTGAAAGGTGAACAG
Organism: Australozyma robnettiae; assembly: GCA_030568975.1. NCBI lineage: Eukaryota > Fungi > Ascomycota > Pichiomycetes > Serinales > Metschnikowiaceae > Australozyma > Australozyma robnettiae. The sequence continues at coordinate 30,786 of JAJMJD010000032.1, read as the reverse complement.
ATCAGGACGAGAACCCAAAGAGGATGAATGCCCCTTCCACAAAGCAGCCACGTCTGTATAGGAATTAACTATTATAACAGGAATATTACCCAATTTGATTACGAAAAGCGAAATTTGGTACTTGTTTGCCCAGTTCAGAAACACTCTACTGGGATTGTACCATATCTGAAATGTGTTGCCTACAATCGGGAAACCAGGGATGGTAAAAGCTCCAGAGATACTAAGACCACGGCGCTCATTTTGGCTTTTGGATAGAAAAAGATAGATAAAAATAAAAGCAAAGAAAATTAAGCATATTTGGATTGGGCTTGCCATCTGGTGGCCAAGTAAAGAACAAGTATGGAACAAGTAACGGCAGGAAATAGTCTTTGCGACGCAAAGTTGAAGTTGAAACAGCGTTAATATGCGAATACACTTGAAAATATTCTTAATATGTAACGTGTAAACAAAGAGATCTGTTGCCGTAGCAGTGGGTATTGCTACGAACAGTGAATTATTCCGGGTAACTACCAACTGTTTGATTCTTCAATAGTTTCTTACAATATTAATGACTTGAATTTATTTTTCTTGAAGTAGACTTAAAAACCACTAGCTCCGGACTTAAAGTAGGTGCAGGATCCTAAAATGGAATTTTCTTCTTTTTTGCTTAGCACGCAGGAGAGCATAAGCCGAGGTGCATTACTGGTTGTAGTTTGGTGGTTCTTTTACGACTGATCAACTTGAATTCTTAATTCCTATGCTATAAATCCAAGACGGAAAAAATCGGGGCGGTCACGGATATAAGAAAACGGTTTTGATTATTATGAGACAATCTAGTGAAGTGTTGCCTAGTATACTTCAACGTCAAGATAGAGTCATTTCTATTGAGTTGGAATTGAGGTCAATTGATCTTCTCCAGCACTTTTCACCTTAGGGTATAGTCGAAGCATAACCAAAGAGGTTAAAGAATGGAAAGTATATAGATTTATAGGAGAAAGTATGTTGATTTTTTTGAATTTAGTCGCATTTATATAGAAATTTAGTGGCACTTCTGTAGGATTTAGTGGCATTATGTAGAGTTTAATAAGCTTTTATTATTAGTCAGGATGTATGTGTAAGTGTATGTAGAGGATAGCGTTTAACATACAAGATATTGTGTTTCTCGCTAAGCTAGTGAAGAAATCTGATTGTGTGTTCCTCGGGAATTGAATTACAATACATACGAAAGATTCCGAAATCAACATGAACTAAGATGAGAAAAGGAAACTAAATCGACACAAAATAAAGCAATGCATAACAATAATTTAAAGTTTAATACATACTGAGAAATAAGATTTCCTATAGAGGTATTGTTTACTTTAGTATTAAGAAATTGAAACATTACACCACTAAACACGGGCATGTTTTATTCATTCGTACGTGTCGAAGCTAAAACTTGGATCCGGAGTCCTAAGCTGGATCCCATGGTCACTTCAAACCTGACTCAATTCATGAACAATTTACCAAGTTATTCTTAACAAGGTTTTTCTGAAGATGAGTTCCCGAAGAAGAGTGATAGAAACACGGGATATGTGTTTTACGGTCACCAAGCCCGTGCCTTTCTAGAAGCTGTATTCTGTGATCTATGATGAAGGCCCAGGTATCTCCGCTTCAACTTTTCTCATGTATGCAAAGCAGCTGCATTAGCGTTTAATTAAGAAGCTGCACAGAATGCCGTTCTGCACAGCCACTGCAAGCGAAAGATGTAGAGTAGGAACGTTTAATGAATTTTTTTTTGAAAACAGTGGAGAAAGACTCAACAATCAATTCACAAGGTAAAAAAGAAGAGTATTTTCGTTTCCTGTGAAAATTTCCCATGTTGCAAATCAGTGTCCCACTTGAATTCCGCTATCTCCACCAGCGAGTGACATTGTTAACCATCTACTGCAGAGAATTCGGACATGCACAATGCATAATATTACGCATCACAAGGACTCACCGGACCTTTTCAGAAAATGATTCTTTTTGTCATTCCCATGTCCGGTGGTTAAACCCCTACAACTGGGTCGTCTATTTTTGATCTTGACCCACTTTCACCCCAAGTATATATAAATCCACAGTCCGCTATCTACACGCGCAGGATCAAAAACAAAATAACACGATCAATGGTGGACGAATACCCACACAAATACAAACGAAGCGAGTACCTGAAAAATGGCTGCAGAGAATGTAAACGACGAAAGATCAAATGTGACGAGTTCGTCAACCCTCCAAAAGAAGCTTTCTCAGTTACGAACCACCAGGGCAGACCTCTGTGCTGGAACTGTACTCGTCTTAAAAAAATATGCGAGTACCCCAGAAAGGGTGAACGAGTACCCCGTGTATCTCGAAAGTTCCTAATCGAGTCCGAAAATAAGGTGTCAAGTCCACAACTCTCTGTTTCTCTGGTAAGTTCGACATCGTCGACGTATGACATTCGTACGGCGCCCAACCAGCAGCCCAGTATTCATATAGCCCCCGAGGATGTGAAAAATATATCAACGATTCCCCTAATAACACCCACAAACACGGAGAATCCCGGTGTCATGGACTCCAGCATACCACAAAACCTGTCACTATCTTACCCAAACTACGGTCCATCATCCACAAACATCCATACCATCTATGGAAACCTAAGCAGAGGTCTCTACAATGGTACACATTATGGCTTTACTAATAGCATTCAATTTAACAATGCCCCAGCTGCGACTTTCAATGCGTACCCAACCCATCGGCCTGATCCGTCATTTATGGCCCAGAACCAAAACATTAGTGATCACATGAGCATGCAACTCCCGTTTCAAAGAGATAACATCCCAAATAATAGCATACTGCCCAACAGTAGTTTGATCAACCCCACTCCGATAGAGATCCCTCAGTTTGCAAACCTTTCTAAACCTGAACAACTACAAACCCCCATCTATTCTTTTGAAACACTCAATCAATCCCTCAGTTTTCCTAAACAAGACTCACAAGTTCCTCAGCTGATGAGGGAAGCACTTCCTCTCGTATCTACAATTTCTTCAGAGTCCACCAACACCGGTGCATTGTCTGTGCCTGCCAACATATTCGATCCGTCAGATCTAGCTGGCTTAGCCTCTGACTTGAACAATATGGTTTCAGATATGATGTTTGATATCAGCCCGGATGGAAGAACACCTAATGTTGGTAATTCCAACAGAAATTTCCGTGACCTGTCAACAAATCTAGACAACTTCCGTTCAAATTCCTCTGCTACGTTCGATAATAATGAGAATGTCATTCCGAAGAATGTAACTTTGAAAGAAATTCCTCAATTGAGACCAAGGGAACAACAGTATTTGGAAAGCTTTTACCATGGCTTTGCGGTATACATTCTTCCATACGAAGTTTACGACCCAGTACTTAAAGTGGACCTCAATCCGATCAGAGATATTCTTCTTATACACGCTGCAAAGGAACCAGTGTTACTAGCTGCCATTCTTTCAGTGAGTAGCAGAATCTCCCACTCTCAGACATCCAACTCACAAGATGAGGATGCTTATTATCAGTACTTACTGAGGTGTCTAAAGATCCTTGGTCCAGCTTTAGGCCAATGCAACAGAACAGAGGAGGATGAGCATTCATTTAGTACCGAAGGTATTTTGCTCACCGTTTTGCTTCTAACTTCGGCCAATGCGGCCAACTTCAACCAAAAATGGAGAACGCATTTGAAAGGAGCAAAGAACCTTTTGTTGAAAATGTCTCGTGATTATAAGACAACCAATAGCAAGATAATAGTGTTTTGCAAGTTTTGGTTTGCTTCCTTCGAGATCCTTGCTGGCTTTAGTCTGAAACTTGGAGGTACGTTGAATGAGCCTGAAGAGTTAGATCTCCTTCTTAATTTTGATAGCCCACATGAAACGCAGGTTCTCAAGGATATGGGATTGGTACTGGATAACGGCTTCAATTTTCTTTATGGTTTTCACAACAACCTCGTTCCAACCTTCAGAGATATAATCAAACTCCTCAACAAGGTGAGAAATGATCCAAAACGCCTGACTGATGACACCAGAGAATACCTTAGATTACTATCTAGTCTTGAAGGCTTTTCACAATGTGAATTTGTCAACCGTAGCTGTATTGCCAGCATTGCAGACTTTCCCAATGGAATTCCCAATGGTCTTCTATTGGAACAAATACACAATGGTGTTTCACCACTTATTATTTCATGGATGGATTTGTCTCACCAACTCTATTGTTTGGGGGCCAAAGTTACCATTTTGCGCGATTTTCTTGGATTGAAATATGATAGTCCCCAAATGCAAGCACTTGCAAATCAGTTTGCTGATTGGTTCTCATACATCGCTCAATCCAATATTCCGAAGAAGTCGAAATTTCCATACATAGTGATGGTACTATGGCCCCTCCAGGTTTTCGGAATGATGCTGATTCGCAATGAACATCAAGATTTAGTGGTCACAATCTATAGTTGCGCCAAAGAAAAGGGAGCTGGATGTGCTGACCACTTCAAGAATCGCTTGAAAGGCGTATGGAATAATCGGGATAATGGTATCCGTGAGACGTTTGATGACGACGTGGACATTGTAAATTATTAGATTGAGTGACTGATTGTACTATTTATATTAATGCTCTTATCCAAATTCTTTTGTAACATCAGCACTGAACTTCCTGTAGTAGCGAGTACCAATTCATATTTCCTCCTGCAAGTTCTAACCTCGCATCTCTTTCGAACTTCTTTTCTTGATCTGCTCTATCGTTTTGGATCTTCCACCCGACCCGCTCAGCTCCAAGACGAGCACCATCGAGGTTGGCAGAGGTTGGTCCAATTTTCAAAGCAGCGTTTTTTCCAGTCATATAAAGGGGGATGGTTTCGTTCCATTGCAACTGATCAGTTAAACAAGGAAAGCCTGCTACCACATTGATGGGATATTCGTCAAACATGGGCTTCAAGAAATCAAGACCTTTGATGTCTGCCAGAATGCCTGTGGCGCAACAAACGTAGTCACAGCTAATCATTTCCTTATTGGCGGCCGACTTTGGATCCTCTGTACTTAACATGAGATTCCATTGACCATCTTCAAATACCCCACTTTCAATTTGCGTGTAACACATCAATCTGAGTTTCCCGCTTGCAACATGCTTTTTGACCAATTTGTGATATTCAGGGTTTATCAGGCCACCACCTCTTGCATCCCTAATGAGGTCTGCTCTTTCTTCATCTGTGTCCAATAAGTAAAACGAGGACTTCTTAACGTTTTTGTACTTTGTTACCCAATCCAAGTGAAAATCGAAATGTTTAATTTTCACAGGCCCACGTAAAATCATAGTAACATCTACCGAGAGTGTGCAAGCGACATGAGCAAGTTGGGCAGAAGTAAGACCTCCACCTACTATAACAAGAGACGATGGTTTCTTTGCATCAATTTTGTTTTGAATACAAGTTGGCGGGTAAGGAGCTTTGCGGGTGAAAATATGGCTTGTGTGACAGGCTTGGTCTAACGTTGCATTGCAATTCGACAAGCCCATAATAGGGTAATTGATTTTTCCTCTATGGCCACTTGAGACGATACAAGTTTTTCCGCCGTAAATTCTTCCGCCTTGAGTTTTGATAATAAAGCCCTTATGGTATTCGTCTGTATCCTGAATGTGAATGTCTCTCCATTGGATGGATATAACCTCATCCTTACGAATACGAGGCTTGAGTCCATATCTTTCGACAATTTCATCACAGAAATCTTCAAAGAGTTTTGAGGATGGTCGATAAAAGTCTCTATAATCTCTCATGTTGATATCAATGATACCCGGACGATCATGATTTAACGACTCTCCTGATAAGGGAGTAGCAGCTTTAAGAATATTCTTCTTCATTTGCCTTTTATGTTGATGTTTCGAGTATTCTTTTCCCACCACGTTCTTTATTTCCATCAAGTCGTTTTCTCGGTTCTTCTCATGAGCATATGTGATCATACCATCGATATTAGCAGGATCAGGATGAAAGAACATGGGCGATCTTAAAACAGGAATTTGACACGTTTGAAACTGATTACGCCATTGACCTATGAAGCTATCAGATGTTCCATCCAACACGAGCATTTGGTCTGGCCTAAGTCGAGAAGTCAGGGTAAACGTAGATACTTTGCCGCTAGTCTTGGAAATTATTCCAACCGTTGAAGATCTTCTTCTAAGCCAGTGAAATCTCTGATGTTCATCCTCAGTGAATATGGAGCCAGGGGTGTCTTCACATAATCTTGCAGCCACAGCTAGGCCACAAGTACCACCACCCACGATAACGGCTTCGAAGAAGTCGTCACTCATAATCTCATGAAATTGATCTCTAGACATTTTTCTTGCAAGTGCAAAAATACAATAATAAAAAATAAAATAAGACGATTGGGGAACAAAACCGGTTTTATATGGACAATTTGCAACCATGGGTGTATACAGGTAACCACTTGGGTATGGCAAGATAACCTCCCTAGTAATATGAAACGAAACCGTCAATTATGGCTAAAAGTCCTACCGCTCCGGGGTCGGGGATACCCCCCTCCACTTTGAAGTCCTCTTCGCTTACGTAAGAGGCCCTGCCGAATTTGGCTTGTAACTGGGCAGTCAATTCACAGCCTTTGCGGGCCTCTTCAACCAGATCTTTCAAATTTCCAGTTTCCAGAAATTTATCCACAAATGGCTGCAAAGTATCGACCAAAGTACGGTCTCCTTTACGTGCTTTTGTGTAGTTGAAGAGGCTATTGTAAAGAGCATCTTTCATGGCGGTTGCAACCACATCCGTGTCAATACCCTTAGCCTTAATCAAACCTTTCACAAAGCCTGTAAGATAGATAGCATATATTCCTCCAGATGTTCCACCCATTGTTTCCTCCACAATCTCCGTAATAGCACTTAGGGTAGCAACAGGGTCATTGAGGTGACTTCTGAAAGACGAATTGTTCTCCAATGCGTCAAGGATACCTTTCGCACCGTTTTTAAGTGTTTCACCACAGTCTCCATCACCCACCAATGTGTCGTACTTTGTTATCAAAGGTTCTTTTTTTATGACTTGTTCCATGGCTGCCTTTAATGCCTTAGCTAACTTTTCACCATCAACTATACAGTCAGATGTAGGAAGAGGAGCATGGTCTTCAGTTGAAGCCTTTTCGGATGTTTTTTGATTCCAGATGCATGGGTCGTAAGTCTTTGGTTTCCATCCAGGGGCATCTGTTTCTGTGTCCAAGAATTGGAGAATATCATCTTTAGAGAATTGAGCTGTCGACAGCTTGGAAAGATTCAAAATAGTCAAAGAAATACCCGGGGAGTTAAGAGAGGTAACAAAGTCTGATACAAAGACTCTGGAGGGTTTCTTCTTCAAGGGACATCCGTCAAGGATGTAGTGAGTAATAGCGAAAAGTTCTAATGAAGATGTTCCACCAATATTGTTTATGAGAAGAACATAATCATCGTCGTCTTCAATATCAAGGTAGTGACGTTCCTTATCGCAAGGATCGAGAATCTTGTCGTAGAGTGTTTTGACCAAGTCAGTGATTAAAGGAATCTCAATCTTCTCACCCGGCTCATTATGAATACCAAGACCTAACTCAGCCACATTTTCGCCATCTTCCAAGTCCTTGTCGGGCTGTCTTTCAGGGACAGATGTTCTATCCAAGGATGCACTCATTGTGCCCAAAGAGCAATTGACGGTTCTTCCCAAATCAGCTAACTGAGAGAGCGAGGCACCAGTATTGGCAGCAGCACCAACAATCTTGTGGACGAGTGCAGTTCCCGCCAAACCTCGTCTACCCACCATTTCGTTTTGGGTTCTTCCTACAGCTACATCATCAGATACAATCACGAGTTCAACTTCAATGCCATCACGCTTGGCTCGTTCAGCAACCAAACCAAAATGCAAAATATCTCCTGTGTAATTTTTCACCACAATGAGGGCACCAGCATCCTTGTTGGCAGTTGCTTTCACAGCAGCCATGATCTGCTTAGTGGATGGTGAAGCGAAAATGGAGCCAGAAACAGCGGCATCAAGAAGATTTTCACCCACGAATCCAGAATGGAGTGGTTCGTGTCCAGCACCGCCACCACTTATCACGGCAACTTTTGAATTGTTCCTGTTACATCTATAAACCACTTTCTCCGAGGGGATAAGGTTAATGGAAGGATTGGAGGCAGCCAATCCTCTTAAAGCAGTGAGGACGAGATCGTCTTGTTTGGGGTATTTCCAATGCTTTTGAGAAACCATTCTGAAAACAATTACTTTAAGCAAAGGCAACAGAAATGGGATGGTGCATTATGCGTTTATATATGTCACTTCTTATAAGAGTCTAGATACCTGTATATGACCCAAGGATTATGTCATAGTAATACAGGATGATATAAGGTTAGGTTATGCGTACTTTAGAGTTTTTTGAAAACAATTCTGCGATTCTTTTGAGAACGTTTTTCAAGTTTACTTTGCCAAGTTCCCTTTCTAATCACTTTTCTATCACTTTCCCGTAGTAAATTTCTCTGTTTATCCTTAGGTCGTTCATGTTCCTAAGTCTAGCAATAATACATTTTAATATCTTTTCTTAGAGGTGATGAAGGTTCTAAAATTACCTTGAGGGTACCCATGCGATGCAGAGGTAATTTCCAATAGACCAACCGGAACCTGTGAATAATAAAAAAAGACCATCGAAAAAAAAAGATAACCGAAAAAAACAACAACAGATAATCAGAATGCCCTTTAACTTGAAATTATTATAAAATATTACCTCCATTCCATTTATGGTCTTTTCCAATATGTACATCTGAGTACGACTTGAATATTTGGCTGCAGAAGGCATCTCGCTGCGACTTGCCCCTCTTGCAACCCCATCTCATCTTCATCTACCCCATCTTTAATTTGCAACCATAGAAAAACGCTATGGCAACCGGCAGATTGTCCGAGTCGCCGCAACCTCAATCGAAAAAAAAGAAGTCTAAAACATTTACAGGCTGTTTCACCTGCAGATCCAGAAAGATCCGATGTGATCTTCGAAGGCCATCATGCAACAACTGTGATAAGGCTAAAGTGCCATGTAGTGGTTACGACATCAACTTGAGATGGCTGGTTCCTGTCAGGTTTCGTCCCAATGGCCGCAATCCTATCCAGGGACCGGTAGTTTTCGAAGAATTCCGTGGCGAAGATGGCGAACCAGCGCCAAGTGAGTTCTTTCAGAGAAGACATGTGGGATTTGTAGAATGGGACGAAAAAAAGAATTGTCGTCCTTATGAACACTACGACGAAATGGATGACGACTTGAATGCTCTACGAGACGCAAAACTGTCCAATCGAACCGTGTTTAAAGGTCCGTTTGGTGTGTTCAAGAGTACTGTTTCTGTTGTGAACAGACCATTGATGGCACCTTCATTGAGTGCAACCCCGGGTCCTAATGGCCCTGCAACTGTAACGCCGCTTATTCTGGAGCATGATAATTTGGCAAATGATCAACTTTGGCTTTCTAACGAATTGCGGGAGCATGCTCTTTTGACGGCTGCTGCTTTGAATGGTGATCCTCAATTCTTGGACTTTGATATGCAATCAATAGGCTACCAATCTGTGCCCGAGTCGCAGTCTGACCTTCTTAATCTTGTTTTTCATCGCCACTCACATCCTCAAGTCCAACTAAACACCGACAATGCTACAGCTTCTGCCGATATCATACCACCCATGTCTCAGATACCACAAACAGCAATCGAGGAATTCAGCAAGCCAGAGCAGAAAAATGTGTCGATTAACCCTGCAAATCAACACCTCTTTTACTCAAATTACGCCAACTTTTACTACAACAATCCTTACCAACCCAATGAGACATTGGATATACAATTGCATGCCAGCTCGTGTCTCTCTGCTGCTGCTGGCCCAGACTCACGAGACAGTGAACAGTCTCAGCAAACACAAATGCCAGAAGCGATCATGTCTATTGTTAGAAAACCTCTACAACCAGATATAGGGTTCGACGTTTCCCTTCCAAGCAACGGTGTCTTACTTCCAACCACCGCTTTACAAGTTCAGCCTCTTACAAGGTATCTTCTTAATTATTATGTGACCCAAGTCGCTGATCTTATGACTGTTATACCCTTGACAGAAAGCCCATGGAAGACGATTTACTTTCCAAGAGCATTATTGGCAATCGGAGAACTTTCGGCGCTTGGAAAAACATCAGTTGCCAAGAATGCATTACTTAACGCGTTAATGGCAGTGTCTGCCTTTAATCTACAAAGTAAATTCCCCAAAAACTCCCCTCAAATGAGATTCTACCTTAACTTAGGGATTCGTCTCAGGAATCAAGCAAGTATATTCGTCAAGACCTTGTTGAATACAGGAGGCAACCTGTCAAACAGTATAGTCAATTGTGTGGCCTCAGAAAAGTACAAAGACATCTTGTGTGCCGTAATGTCGATGATTTCTGTCGATTTGGTTTGGGGAACAATGCAAGATACTAGTTACTATATTAGCTGCTGTGAAAAGATCATTCAGACGAAAATGATGATTAAGAAAAAACTTTCCTCAAAGGCAAAAATCATGCATCGAATTTTTCTGAGTATGAAATTAATTCAAGATTCCACATGTCTTGATTTATCACACATCAAGAAAGACATGGAATCGCCAAATTTTGGACTAGACGCCAAAACAAGATTTGAAGCTGGTCTTCATAATGGTAACAAAATCAAAATTGACTACATTGTCGACAAAAACATTGTGTCGACGCCAATGTTTGTGAACAAAAAGCTCATTAACGCCAACAAAAACGATGACAGCTTTGCCACCGATGCATTATACGGCCTTCCAAACTCTTTGATTGTATTATTTAACGATACAGTCGGTTTGTTGCGCCGTAAGATTTTTTATAGAGATGTGCACAGCTCTTCACCACCCAACTTCAAAAACGAAAGTGATTCTCTTAACAAAAACATCAAAAGCTGGAAGCTTGACTGGAAGTTATATGAAGAATCCGTTGAAGGTAGCCGTTTCTTTTCGCCCATGCACGAGGCGACATATCACCATATCATGTCATTCTACTCTGCACTAGCTATCTATTACAGCCGGTTCATTATGGAGATAGCACCAGAAGAGCTACAAGACAAAGTACAAACTACATTAGAGCATTTGAACTCCATTCAAAAATTAATTGCAAAAGATGAGGCAGATATTATTCCCCTCTTTTGGCAAGGTTTTATAGCTGGCTGCGAAGCCACATCACTTGAGCTTCAAATGGGATTCAAGAAATGGGGTGCAGACATTGCGCAATACCTTGGAAGCTATTGGGGTGCTCGTCAAATTATGTTGGAGGTTTGGCGAAGAAAAAAAACAAAAGACCCCAAAGATGATTGGATTAGTGTTATTCAGGACTGGGAGATGAATCTCATGCTCAATTAATTACAGGCACTGTGTAACTTAAGTCACGATAGGGGATCAGAAACACATGGCGTCATAGGAAGACAACATCGGAAATATGTTGCAACAATGGAAATGTTTTGCAACATCGGGAATTCCTGCAACATCAGAAATTCCTGCAACATTGGATCTCACAATAAATTGTAATAAAATGTTTTCTGAAATTAGGATACTGATATTGAATGCATATTAATTTAGACAGTGTCACAAATTGAGAAGTCACAGAGAAGCAAAAAGATCAAAACTTGAATACACCAAATAATCTTTGCCTTTCGTTCTCAACAGGATAACCGTTTCCTTGTTGTTACAAGAAATCCATCGCATGGCTTCATGCAATCTTAAACAAGAAGCCTCACATTTAAGCCAAATAGACAACAAAACTCATAACATTAAACTAAACACAATAAATGCAATAAAACGTATTACATACAATAAAACGACACGGTTGACCCGAAAAGTCGTGATTATCACAGCAAACTGTAAATAGGCCATGCTGCCGCGAAGCCTATTTGCCCGATTTTAAGGTACTGTTTTTGCAACCTAGTAAACAAACCCCGATTCATAACACGCATACTGCATGTACACCCCATGCATGCAAGATTTGTTTACCCCCCACTGCGTGAGGGTTACCTATTAGCAGGAAAATACACGAAGAACCCCAAACCATACTCAACGGTCACCTTTCCGCTACATTAATATGAAATTGTGGAGGTAAACACGCATCATCTGTGATCATACCGTGTTTTATGCATAAGGGAAAAATATAAAAGGACCACTGTTGCCCCTGGTTTATTTAATTATTATCAGTCACTCTTTCAACCCTAAAGACAATTCAACCAACCTTCTACATTCGTTCACAATGAAGTCTTCTATCGTCGCCGCTGCTCTTGCCTCTACTGCTCTTGCTGCTTCTAGCATCAATGGTACCTCCACTTTCACCACTACCAACTACCAAACTACTTTGGTTACCATCACCTCTTGTTCTGACGACAAGTGTCACACTGCTGTTCAAACCTGGGGTCCATCCACTGTCACCCAAACTATTCAAGGTACTGTTACTTACTACACCACCTACTGTCCATTGACTGCTGAGACCACCACGGCTACCTCGTCTCTGGCCTCTTCTTCTTCCTCTGTTGCCGCCCCAAGTACTACTACTACTACTGTTGTACCATCCCAACCACCATACCCAATCTCCAGTGACTCCAAGAAGAAGTCTACCGTTACCATCACTTCTACTCCTCTCACCACAGTAACTAGCGGTGCCATTAGCACTGTTACCTACCAATCTACCATTACCCTGACTTACAACTCTAACTCCACTATTGCTCCTACCTTTGTTAACGGTGGTGCTAAGAGCGTCGCTGGTGTTGCTGCCATTGCCGGTGCTGCTCTTATGTTGTTGTAAGTTATACAATAACCGTTTCCTGTTATCTTCGTTTGTATTATACGCTTGTCTGCGCTATCTTCTTAAAAAAATAGATGCCTAAACACTTTAAACTTGCCTTTTTTACTGGCTCCTGTAATTTTTTATTCTTGTGAATTCTTGTTTCGCTTTGTAATTCAAAATGATCTCTATTTTGAACACTGAGTTCAGTTCCAGTATTCAAACAAATTGATGTTCTCAATTTCCACATTAAAAGAAGGCAAGAGAGTGGTCAAACAAAAGAAAACATGTAGGTAATTTCATCAAACTCAACCAATTAAAACATCTAATTTATTTTATTAGTTATCACTGTGTCCCAAATTACCTAAATTTCTATAACTCATCATGCGAGGAGGATTGGGGAACGTAAACGGCTCTACCAATATAGACGTTCCACCATCCGTTAATATAATACAAGGATATGGCGTAAATTCGTTTGGGAAAGTCGATGTAACTTTGCAAAACGAACTTGAGTGCAGCCTTGACATTTTCAACCTCTTCCCAAAATCCTTGTTTGACGTTAAGGTTGCTGTAAATTTTACCTCCTTGTGATAAAGCGTTTTGTTGTTGACGTTCCTTCTCAAGCTTATCAACCTTTGGTGTTGATGTTTCAACGGATTGAGCGGATTTGGGCAGGAAAGCAACAAATGGAAACTCAATTCCGTTGCTGTGAAGAGGCTCATATTTCCCATGTGTTGCAAGACCGGCTGCTACATCTTCAAGATGATTTAAGTACAATTTCTTGAAGTGGTTGATGGAGGCAATCGACTTAGAAAGACGGTCAAAAGTGTTGAAAAGAGCCACCAACTCAATACGACGGAACTTTAACAAGTGCTGTGTGTTTGGGTCTTCCAGCTCAAATAACACTTTAAGAGCCGTTCCATAGCCAATGGTTTGAAGTTTGCCCCACATTCTACAGCGGTCACATCCAACACAGTCCATGATGGCCGAAACGTTTCTAAAGCGTGCTCTGAACTCATCTTTCAAGCCAGATTCAACCTTAGATGGATCAAAAAGAAGATGGGTGTCGAAAAGAGTCTCTGAGCTCAATTCTTTAGATATAGTGTTCAACATTCCAGTGTACTCGGCACGAGTGATATGTGAGCCATCTAAGAACTCAGCCCCGGCCTTTGCTTCAGTGTTTTTCTCGATATATTCTGGCACTGCAGCAAGCTCACCTAACTTAACAATAGCCTGGGAGATGAGGGCATAATTGAAGTAGATGTTAGAAAGACGGTCGTTAAACTTACCCACTCTCTCCATAAAAATCTCAAGATTAGGCTCAAACTGTTCCGTAACAGGGTTTAAGTACTCATTCGACAAATGGACTGCCACGGAGGCGTGTAGACCAGAGATAACTCTGTAGAACAAGTTTTTCTCCACGCAATGGTCTGCTTCTGAAGGGTCAGAGATGGACATAGGAGCAGTATTTGGGAAACAATTTTCCGAATAAATGGCCTTCCAAACCTCAAATGATTGTGCACCACCATATCCAGTGAATCTCTCAGGATTGGCGGTCAAGTCTACAAAGACACAATTGTGGTCGTCGTCAATATGGCAGTAATCTAGATCTTCACAAGTTTCTGAGCCGTCCGAGGTGCTTGAATCTCTACGGATCTCACCAAGCTTGGAAGGAAGAAGCTCACTAGGAACATTGGTCCAGTTGTACTGTTCACTGGGTAAGATATCCACAGCGCAATTACGGGTGGCACAAAAATGTTGGGCGTTCCAGAACTTGCACTGCTTGTCGAGATCCAATTTGAAATATCTGAAAAATGGAGACTGGACGAGCTTCAGCACCAAAGGCCGGATCCGTGCATTGACTTCATCGATGTATGAAAAAGTGGTGTTACAAGTAGGAGTAATGATTTGCAGACAGAAGTCGGGAGAGTCAAAGGCCAGGATGTTGGCAGCCACCAATGCCAAGATAAAGAACCAAAACGTTGTTATGATTGTCTTCATGGTAGCCGTTCTTGTGTAATATAAGCTGCATGGGGGAACCTTTTGAAATATATATTATCACCAGATCTTGTCACGTGACGCAGGACTAGATATCTTGACACGTCAAGGGTTCGAGATGCGTGATATTAAATTGGGTGGCAATATTTTGGAATCCTTACGAAAATTCCCATTTAGGCAATTATGTTTATTGTTTTGTTTCGATGCGTTTTTGGTTTGATGTGCTTTACCTAAAACCACAGTTTACGATGGGTGTAAGCGCCTATTGGGAGTGATAGCTAAATAAGCCATTTGAGGTTGTGAATCTACAATTATCATCCGTTGTGAATTTACAGTTATCATTAGCAATAAAAAAGGAACAGAATTTGTGCAAAAGCAACGTGTCAATACTATGATTCATTAGGCCATTTTCTGGCATCTTCGGCGTTTGACGTATTAGTAATACTATTGCTACTCAGCAGAAGCAGGAATGAAAATAATCTATATTTTTTTTATAAAATGCTACTTTCTGGAAATAATGCAGCATCTAAACAAAACTATATTACACACACGCTTAATCGTCAAACTTGATCTTTTTAGCTGTCTTTCCCATATCGACATCTTTGAAGAACGCACCATAGGCTGAGTGGGCCTTCTTCTTGGTATGGCCACCGAACTTAAGTAATTCTTCAGGCACATTTTGATTGGCACCACGTAAAATGTTACACAAAGCTCCACTAAGGTGCTTTTCGTGCTCTGTGAAGAGAGTGTGGGCCGTACCGGACTGACCGGCTCTTCCAGTACGGCCAATTCTATGAACGTAGTCCTCTGCAGTAAGTGGGAAAGTCAAGTTAATGACGACCTTGACATTAGGGATATCCAAGCCTCTAGCAGCGACATCAGTAGCCAACATCAAAGTACATTCACCCAGCTTGAATCTTCCAAGGGCAGAAGAACGTTGTTGTTGGGTCAAATCTCCATGGACAGCAGCGACACTGTATCCGTTTCTTTGTAAGAGCATTTCAACACGCAGAGCCTCCTTTTTGTACAAAGCAAAGACAAGAACCTTGTCGTTTTTGTTGGCACCGCTTTGGTACTTTCTAAGAAGTTGAAGAAGCTTCTTCTCCTTTTCACGAGGATCAATCACCTCAACTATCTGGGTAATTCTCTTGTTGGCTGCCAACTCATCACGCTCTCCAATGGTGACCTTTACAGGACTGTTCATGAAGTTGGATGCAAGCTCCCTGACCTCCTTTGGCCAGGTTGCAGTAAACATCAATGTTTGACGCTCGGACTTGGCCTTGGTCTTACCAATGATAAGCTTAATGTGCTCTTCGAATCCTTTGTCCAACATTCTGTCAGCCTCGTCAAGTACCAAGTAATCCACATCAGACAAGTCAACTAAGTCATCTTCCAACAAGTCAACTAAACGACCTGGGGTAGCAACAGCAATACTGGCAGTCTTGATCTTGTCGATTTGATCTTGCTTACTGACACCTCCATAAATAGCGACACTAGAGATGGATGTACCCTTGAGAAGAATCTCCAAGTTATCGTATATTTGAAGAGCCAACTCACGAGTAGGAGAAAGACACAAGACCTTCAAACCCTTCTTCTTTTCACCCAAAATATAGTTGACAGCTGGAACACCAAATGCAAAAGTCTTACCAGAACCTGTCTCAGCAACACCCACAACGTCCTTACCAGACAATAAGAATGGCCAAGAGACAGCTTGAATTGGAGTTGGAGCTGGGAACTTCGAGATGGCCTTTTGCACCTCAGGAACAAGCTTAACTTGATCAAACTTCAAAAGAGGACGCAATTTCAAGTCTTCGGGGTCTTCAACAGCGACCTCGTTCTTTTTCAAGTATTCTTGAATTTCTGATTCGGAAACATTATTCAATTCTTCAGATTGAACGTATACGCCTTTGATAACAGAGGTTTCATTGGTGGAAGCAGTTTCTTTCTTTTCCTTTTTGTCAGACTTTTCTTTCTTTTCCTTCTTCTCCTTCTTCTCCTTCTTCTCCTTCTTCTCCTTCTTCTCCTTCTTTTCTTTCTTTTCTTTCTTTTCTTTCTTGTCTTTCTTCTCCTTCTTCTCCTTTTTCAATTTCTTCTCTACCACTTCACCATCGGCTTCAATTTTTCTTTTCTTATCTTCTTTCGCCATTTTGTGTTTAGACTCAGTGACTAGATTATCATACAGAGAGATATAACGAGATGCTCATCTGCGTTTCCTGCAGGAAAGTCATCGGTATACTTGATAATTTATAAATAATATTGTTATGGATTTTAAATAATAATAGATAATAGTTATTTTTATATTTAATAGTATTATATTGTTCATTAATTATTTAGTCCAAATCTGTTCTGCGACCTTCGTCTAGATCTATATCTTTTAGGTGTTGCCATTTGCTCTTGGTAAAGAGTTTCAAAACTCCGACCAAAACAAAGAAAAAAGGCAAAAGAATGTAGGCATTCACGAAGGATCCAGCCGCAAATGGCTTGAAAGTGTCCCAACCTTGGATCAAGGCAAGGAAAACGTTCACAATAACGCCGAAAATCGGTAACACAGGATACCATAAACCCTTGTATGGGAGCTCGTCAACTGAACGGCCATGGAATTTCCATGCTTGTCTGAATCGAATATGATACACATTGACAGCACCCCAAACAATAAATACGGCAACACCTGACAAATTAACAATGTAGGAGTATGCCTTTGCTGATCCTGTGCTAACATTCATTAGCGATAAGAGGCCAAATGAATTAAATAATATCACTGACATGTATGGAACACCTCGTTTGTTGACTTTTGACAAAATCTTTGGCGCAGAACCTTCATGAGCCAAGTGCACAATAGTTCTAGATCCAATGTAGATGGAACTATTGATAGCAGAGATACATGTGACAAGAATGAAGGCGTTAATCAAATTAACACCTCCAGCCCAACCAGCTCTTGTGATAGCAATAGACATGGGAGACTTTAAGGTACGGTTCAGCGAAGCCAATTCGGGGGCATTGAAAGGAACAGTCAAACCATAGAAGAAAGCAATACCCATGTAAATGATGATGATACGGATAAATGTCTGTCTTATGGCCGATGGAATTGCTTTTCCAGGGTTTTTCGTTTCACTGGCTGCAATGGCAACAGCTTCAGTTCCAGAATAAAAGGTGGAAGCAAAGACGAACGTGCTTGCAATGGATTTGAAGCCATGGGCTAACGGGCCTGGATCTCTCCAATATCTAAAACCAAAAGCAGGCTGACCCTTGACACCACCAGCGACGTATACGATGGAGAAGATGTAAAATGCAACAATACCAACAATCTTAAACATTGCAAGCCAATACTCCAACTCGCCAAATTTCGAGACACCAATGAATTGAAGCGCCATGAAAGCAGCCCAGAAAATTAACACATAACCATACAAAGGTACTTGGGGCCCCCAAAAAATCATTATAGAAGCTACCATGTTGTACTCGTTAGCCAACACGGCTATCCAGATAATGACGTAATTCCAGCCAACTGCTCCACCAATGGCCTGGTCATAAAATTTATTTCCTAGAGTGGAAAAAACATTTCCCAGCGGATAAAGTGTTGCTATCTCTCCCAAGCTCTGTACCATAGAGAAAGCGATAAGGCCAATAACGCCAAAGCCAACGATTAAACTCAAAGGACCTTGAGAAGTCGGAGCAGCAGCACCGACCAAAATTCCAGGGCCAATAATTCCAGCCAATGCCAAAAGAGACACATGGCGATCTTTGAGACCTCTTTTTAAATTTAACAGATGTGATTCGCCTTGTTCGAAGTCGTCATCTGTTGCCACTATCTGTTCAGCAAAGGATTTACCTTCAAAAGATTCCCTGCTTCTAATCTGTTTTAGAAACGACATTTTTCACTCTTTGACCAAAAAAAAGGGTACGATACAGCCCCATGGTGCCGATTTTAATGTTTAAATAAGGTTTCACTCTAGGCTTGTGATGGCTAAGTATGACATGCATAAGAGGTGTATTCACGTGAGTAGCGATGCCACAATTGATGACGAAATGGAGCATTGCTGCCTGGTCATAGAGCGACAAAGAAGCATTGTATTTATGCACGAGAGTCATTGTTTGGGAATAAATGGAAGTTTTTTATGCACGGCGGCAATATATTACTATCCAAATAGGTCTTCTTCCATAGGTTTCTCAGGGACAATAAACATCGTATTCTTATGTCAATATGCGGCGCGGCTAAATCTAGTGTACTGTTTGTTGGTCTGAAGAAGCATATTTTGCAATTACCGACTGTGGTTCTTTTAAATGTCTTGGCGCTAGCTTTTTTATCTTCTTTTCGTGGCGGAGGTGAAAACAAGATCTTGGGGAGTTGAATTGCCAAAGGTATTAAAATGTTACAATTTTGAGATGAGTAAGCTGCATCAGTTGATATAGTTAAAGATCGATTTGGAACTGAAAAAAATAACCTTTTACAACTGAAACAGAGTTGACAATTTCCAAATCACAATCAATTAAACTTTCGAATCTACAAACACTCATTTTGATTGTGTAGTCAATCGTTTTTTTAAGTGTCTATAGTAATTGATATGGTTGGTCAACATGAAACTAAAATCAATTTAAAATAAAAGATGACATCCCGTTCGATTCAGATTCGTATCAGGTTTTCTCATTAATATTATCATTACCGCCATCAAAAGTCTGGCAATACTAGACGCTTTACAAGCACCAAGACAAACAACCCAAACAATACGACATTAATGGATTTTATAATCAAGAATGTAGCGACAGCAAATTCGGCCCTAACGCAATATGCGCAACGCCTTTTAAAACTCACCAATCTCACGATCCTCCCAAAAGCACCAGCGAGGGTTACAAGTCTCTCTGGGCCGTTAGAAGGCTTATTCTTCTCCATAAACAAGACCAGATATTCAACGAGGATGAATTCAGGGCAGAAACAGGAGTGTTTTTCTACATTGGATTTGGTTTAAATTAGCGTTTCACCGCCAGCTTGTATTGTCTACGAGGTACACTCTTTTTTCAAAACTCCAGGATTCGTGTCTCTTTATATATAGACCCACAACAGTTACCCGGAGTCAATGTCGATAGGTGTTCCACCTTTGTTCCACGGGCCAAAGTTATGTAGAAAGAACCAACCTTATTAGAAATCAGGTAAGAGTCTTAAAACAATTATTGGTTGGTAAATACTTTTGTCTTTTTTTCACTTTTTTGGGTGTTCTATTGTTTGTGTTCTTGTTTTGGTTTTCATGCTTATCTCAGATCTCACATCACCAGAGCCTGCCTACTAGATTCTTGTCAAAATCACTATCTAACCTAAGAAGTGCAAATGTATTAACTTATACGTAGAAATGAATGCTTTATCTGTCTATAGAGACTTGGAGTGTGCAAAGACCACATTGATGTTCTGCTAAAATTCGGCAAAGAATGAGCTAGCCTACTCAGGTCTCATGTCTGCTCGTCTAGGAGCCTCCAATGGATGTAATTGGGCCAAATATGTAATTGCCCACATCAAATAGCACATGCTCAACCCAAGAATGACGGATGATCTCCAAACAGTTCTGTTTTCCTTGGGGGCGAAGTTCCATGCCAAAACACTCAATGCAATGGTCAAAACCAAGACAATGACAACAGTGTACCTAAAAGGTTAGTTCTCGTGAATGGAGAGAAAAGTTAGAGAAAAGGCGTGTTTCGGCGAATCATTTCTGATGATATCTTGCCTGATTTAGGCGCTACATACCCGCTCATGTTTGTAATTGTAGAATAATGAAGTTGTATGAGAGATGTATGGTTGAGCGGGAGTTTGTTGACCCATGCAGTCTAATGAATTATTGAATTTGAATAAGCCCACGAATCAAAATATTCATTGATCTTGGGTTGAATTTAGAATATTCATAAATTTCTTCTCGTATTTTTTGCTTCGATATATCAAATTTCTCTAAATTGAGCGGATTCAAAGTGTCTGATCTAAGAGATGTAATTGTTGCACCTCTGTATCTAAAGTTCCTTGCCTTGTGAAGCTCCAAGATCTCCTAAAATCCAATCAATTTTGAAGAAGAGATCACATTTCTGTGTATTTGTGATGCTAAAACAGTCTAGAAAAGAGTCTCTATAAATATTGTCGTTGCTTCTTATTCTTGTGATATTTAGACTGCCATTACTTCTAATGAGTGTGACTCGGAAGTCAACTATTAGTCCAAAAAGACTTGTTCATCCAATAGTGAAACTTTCGAAACTCAAATCAATTTAGTTAGTTAAGGAGACTTTCTTGGACCTTATAGGGCCTATCCAGAGAGATTAGGAGCTTTGTTCTATTCTTCAAGTGAATGATCCACGATTCTAACAATGATCATATAATGATTTAACAATGATCATATAATGATTTTACAATGATTATATAATGATTTAACAATGATTCGAGAATAATTTCAAGTAATATTTGAAAGAGTTATTTTAACTGGCACTAGCTCATCTGATAGCTCTATCTCCCCAAACAATCGTGGAACAGGTTCGTATATCTAGACACTTTTTCTCTCGCTTTCTGTGTCAATTTAATATTTTGATCACATTTCTAATTTAATTATCTATCTTAGTAAGCACCGTTGTTAAACCGTTGTTATGTGCCTTTGTCAGGTTCTTTAGAGTAGCATCTTCGTCAAGACCTAAGTAAAGACCCGAAGATAAGTATCCATAAATTATCTTAACCAACTAGTTTTTGTCTAATCATGGTCTAAGTTTTCAATTAATAATTGTAAAGTTTCTTGAGATTTTTTTAGCAAATTTCCAAAATCGTTTCGTTATCATACTTTTCGTTTCTCCATGTATAACTTGACCATAATTGTAAATTAGACCCAGTGACAACAGCTTTACAATCCCCACCAATTATACTAACTTGTCACCGAGGCATGTCGAAAGTCACAAAGAAAATAGAAAAATGGCTTATATCCGTCATCCAACCACAATATTTCCATAAGGATATCACCTATTCACACATATACCACTTTTTATCCACATACTTGTCTCACGGCTTCAAGATCAGAACCGCTGTGTTCACCTCTGATCTGGGAGAAAGCCAATTACTCATCAATTTACATGGAACACTACAATCTCAAACACAATCGGTTCCTGTAAGTATATGGATCCCACACAATTACCCCTATGCCGACAATCAATACACTTCCACCAGTCCTAATGGTGTTCCGGTTATCTACTTGAGTGCTCCACTGGGCCTCGTCATTCGACCAGGAAATAATGTGGATGCACAAGGGAAGGTTTATCACCCCTATTTTGCACAATGGCATTCAAATATGCTTTCAACGGCTCCTTCGAATGACTTCCTGTTGATCCGACTCATGGACGTATTGAGACACACATTTGACCATTCTCCACCGTTTTATTCTTCCAATATCCCTCTTTCTTCCAGTACCTCGCTTTCTTCCAGTACTTCTCTCGGTCTTAACTTACTGCCAAGACCTCAAAATTCTCGAAATCCGTCTCAATTGAACGTACATCTGCCACAACGTGAGTTCAGTGGTCCTGCTTTACCAGCTAAACCCACGAGACAAGATAAACTAGTAAATTCATCTAGTCAAATTGAATTAGCTGCCCAAACGGGCCAAACTGGCCAAATTGACCACAACGATCAAATACCTCAAAGATATCGCGCACCACTTCCTTTGCCTGACCCAACAAGTCCTGGGTCACCATATCGTCCTTCAATTGAAAGATTACTGTCTGATTTTGATAGAACTCATTCAATATCCCCTCAATCGACGGGTTATCCAGTTTCTTCGGATATAAAAAGGGAATATTCCTATAATTCGAATAGTCACTCCCCTAGTTTCAAGAACCTGCCAACAAATACACCACACCCTGGCTTTAAGCATGTTATTAATACAGAGGATCATCGCATCTCACCAGAACCTACAAAACAGAGGTTTGGCGTTGGAGAAATTGAAGACTTAATGGATAAAGTTTCAATGGAAGATGGTGGCCTTGGAAATGTGCAACGAGAACAAATGGAAAGACTTGCCAGTCAAATCAATAGCTTCCTTGATCCATCAAATCCCGAAACGATTTCTGGTATCGAGGCACGTGTCAACGAGTTTAGTGCACGAATTTCAGCGTTGTTTTCTCAACTCGATCACCACAATAACCAGGCCCGTGCAAATGAGGAGAACCTTGAAAAGCATGTCACCTACTTGAAAGACAGGATTGGAGCGGTGAAGGAACTCAATGATTCGCTTGAACAAACTCAAAAGAAAAACCTCGGTTCATTAGACACAATATTTATTAGTCCAGAACGCAGCGTTTGTCTTGAAGAACTTGCAGTACCTGATCTGATCTTGCTGAACCAACTATATGATGTCTCTACGGAGATAAAGGCTTACAAGGACACAATCAATCTTGTAGGAGGACACTTTAAGTCGGAGGGAGAACTCATTAATGATGATAATTTGGATGATTGCGTGAAAGCGGTTAGATCCCTTTCACGAGACTTGTTCTGGTTAGAGGCAACAAGGCTCGAGATTGCAAAAGTCATGTCTTTAGACAGCTCTATCCATAGCTGAAGCATACAGGAAAAAATTTGACGAATTTTAATCGTTTGAGTTATTCTGAAGCTGCTATTTTTCTAAAGTTAATGGTTTTCCAAAGTTGCTCTTACCCAAGAGTTCTCTATACCCATACCAGTTGAATACTCAAAAAATTCAAACAGCGAAAAATAAAGATACGTCGCTCTGTCATACTTATTTAAACCAAAAAGGAAAAGATTATCCAAACTCCTAATTTTGAAATTTTTGTCCCTGTCCTTTTGCAGCCAACAGACAATCTGTATAGGGAGCTCTTCTTCCCAATCGGGTAACTCACCATACAATTCTGAGCCGCACGATGCTCGCGAAAATTGTTTGTAAAAAACCAGAAGGTTATCTACCTCTTCACAGCTAACCGTTATAATGTCCGAGGAATACATGATCAAGCCTGAGGCCGTTGCGCCTTCTAAGGATACTTCGGAATGGCCTCTTTTGTTAAAGAACTACGACAAGTTGCTTGTCCGTTCTGGTCACTACACCCCCATCCCAGCTGGTGCCTCTCCTTTGAAGAGAGACTTGAAGTCTTACATCTCATCCGGTGTCATCAACTTGGACAAGCCATCTAACCCATCTTCTCACGAGGTTGTTGCTTGGATCAAGAGAATTTTGCGTTCGGAAAAGACCGGTCACTCTGGTACTTTGGACCCTAAGGTTACTGGATGTTTAATTGTCTGTATCGACAGAGCCACCAGATTGGTAAAGTCTCAGCAAGGTGCTGGTAAGGAGTATGTTTGTATTGTCAGATTACACGAGGAGTTGGAAGATGCTAAAGAGATGGGCCGTGCTTTGGAGAACTTGACTGGTGCCTTGTTCCAAAGACCACCATTAATCTCTGCCGTCAAGAGACAATTGAGAGTTCGTACCATCTACGATTCTAACTTGATCGAATTCGACAACAAGAGAGGTTTGGGTGTTTTCTGGGCCTCCTGTGAAGCTGGTACATATATGAGAACCTTGTGTGTTCACTTGGGTATGTTGCTTGGTGTTGGTGGACACATGCAAGAGTTGCGTCGTGTTAGATCCGGTGCTTTGGGTGAGAACGACAACATGGTCACTTTGCACGATGTCATGGATGCTCAATACGTCTACGACAATACCAGAGACGAATCTTACTTGAGAAAGATCATTCAACCTTTGGAGACTTTACTTGTTGGTTACAAGAGAGTTGTTGTCAAGGACTCCGCTGTCAACTCTGTTTGTTACGGTGCTAAATTGATGATTCCTGGTTTGTTGAGATACGAGGAAGGTATTGAGTTGTACGACGAAGTCGTCCTTATGACCACCAAGGGTGAGGCCATCGCCATTGGTATTGCACAAATGACCACTGTCGATTTGCAATCTTGTGACCACGGTGTGGTTGCCAAGGTCAAGAGATGTATTATGGAGAGAGACACTTACCCAAGAAGATGGGGTTTGGGTCCTGTTGCTCAAAAGAAGAAGCAAATGAAGGCTGATGGCAAATTAGACAAGTACGGAAAGACCAACGACAACACTCCTGAGTCCTGGAAGCAAGAATACAAGGACCACGCCGATGAGCCTGCCCCTGCTGTTCCTGAATCTAAGTTAGTTGCTCCAGAAATCCAACTCCCAAAGAAGACCATCGAGGAGTCTAACACCGAAGAGAAGGCTGAAAAGAAGGAGAAGAAGGACAAGAAGGACAAGGAAGAGAAGAAGGAGAAGAAGGAAAAGAAGGACAAGAAGGACAAGGAAGAGAAGAAAGACAAGAAAGACAAGAAGGAGAAGAAGGAAAAGAAGAGAAAGGCCGAGGACGAGGAGCCTGAGAAGAAGAAGAAGTCCAAGAAGTAAGTCAGCATATTAGTTCTCACTAACATTCCATATTTTGTATATTGCTAAAAATTCATGATTCGATAAATGAGTTATGAAACGACTTTAACTGTTGAAATTTCTCCTCGCAGAATCAGATATTGTGACCTGAGAGTTCAAAACGTCATTGAAAGTTGGTTCTAGAGTGGTTGGCAATGGGCTTTTTCCATCTGCCGAGTTTTCCATCTGCTGAGTTTCAGTCAATTTGACCAAACATTTGAGGTACTTACCAAAAGGTGTCACAGCAGTCAGCTCCAATATTTCCGTAGCAAACTTGGCCTTTTGTTTTCTGTTTGTACATTTTTGAAACTGAAGATATACTATCAAATCCTTAATAAAAAGCGGGCTATGGTCGCTTATAGAAGGCTCTAAATGCAACGAATCTCCAAGTGTGTCTTCACCCCTACTCATAAAGACAGAGGTAATTAAATGAAATGTCTGGCGGAAAAATTTGTCTGCCATCCCAATTCCGGTGATTCTTTTTTCCTCCACCACTGGAACAACTTCAGAATACAAATCACCTAACAAAGAACGACAGGAAGCGATATTTACATTGTCAGATGCCCCTGTGCTCAGTCTGCGTGAGTGTAAATACATCTCATATTCGCAGATGAGTAACAAGTGTAGAGACGCATAAAGGTGTAACTCACTATGATCACCAGTACCTAGTAAGCATTCACATCCTATGCCAAGTTCCACTTGTCTAGAAGATGCAAAGAGACTCTTCTTAGAATTTGCTTTGGCAGTATTTGAACGAACTTGGGCAAAGAAGTACTTTGCAGCCCAAATATCACCTTGGCTTAGATGATTGATTGCATTAAGGTAAAGAAACCGATCACTTAGCAAAGAATAATAACATAATTCCTGACCAGAAAAGTATTCTTTGTTCGATTTACCCAAAAGTGCTTGAATATTCTGCACTTGAAGAAAGTCGTTCTTGAAAACGATGTTGAGCCATGCCTGGTAGTAATAAACAGAATACCGAATGAAGATGATTCGTGCAATATTATCTGTCAAATGGCGGACGCTATAGCCCGATTTTTGTTTTTTAGATGTGGTGAGTTTTTCCAACAACTCATTGATTAGTTCCAAGCATGTTTCGAATACTTTGACAGCTTTGGAATGACTGGCTTCACTAGTTAAAAGCAAGACAGCACTTAGGAAATAGAATTGAATGACAAACTCTTCGGGACTTAGCCACCGAGCCTCAAAGTCAAGTGAATTTCTGTCAGGCGAACTAACACTAATTGTTATATTGCCATTAGCCTTCCACGAATTCCATTCTGTTCGTTTCTGACGAGAAATGAATTTAGATAGCTCTTTCGACGAATCTTTGCCTTTTAGGTAATCGCCAACCAGGATATAGTAGTAGAGCGTCAAAAGCAAATGTAGACCACGAAGCTGAGGTGGATGTGTGCTGGCGACCATTTTGTTGGCCGCTTTCTTTAGAATCGATTTTGCCTGCAACGCATTACCTCGGTATATATCCAAACTGGCCTCTAATAAGAGACTTAAAATGTGAACGTGACAATCACCGTTGGAGTTTTGATTTAACGTGCGTAGGTGATTCAAACCCAATTCAATGTCAAAGCTGAGGCATGACTGGGCACGAAGAAGCGAGAGTAACTCACACACACCAGTATACTTCCTCAACGTGTAGTGTGCAAGTTTTTCCCTAAAAAAGGAGAGTAGAAGAGACTTGTTAGACACAAGTAGAACCCTATAGTGCAATAGATCTGTTGCGATGAGAAGAGCATCGAGATTGTGCCTCACAGCTAGAGAAGATGCCTCACAAACGTGACGTTCTGCACGATCTATGTTTTCAGTCTCTTGAAGATATATTTCAGCAAGTTTGAAATTTATTGCCAGCTCTAGCGAAGGATTAAGTTTGTGCTTGAATCGTGTGAGTAGCATGTGTAGACACATCAAGGCCAGCTTGATACGAGAGTAGTATAATTCAACTCCAGTGGCATCATTTGCTTCACAAACAATTGAATGAGCTTCTTGGACGAGACGTTCTGAACATTCAAGTAATAGACCAATCAGTAAATCCTCCTTTTCGAGTGCTTCTTGTAGCGATTCTGTGGTAATCGGTTGAAGAGACAGAGGAATTGATTGCGAACTAAATTCCTCATTCTTTTCGATTTTCAAGTTTCCATCAAGATCATCACTTTCTAATATTTCACCTGTTCCCATTACAGGGGGTGAATCACGTAAATCATGTGAATCATGTGAATCATGTGAATCTAGTGGAACAAACGTCTCCTCTGCTACCGAAACAATAGCACTGATTTTTCGCTCATATTGCTGTTCGAGAAGAGTTTTCGGCGTGGAATAAAAGTTGGAAGCTGAAACCTGCAGCTTGGAGAATTTCGATGCATCTTCTTTGGTAGGGCTCGAGTTGGAACGAGATGAGGTCAAGATGGGCACCAGGCTCAGCCTCAGAGTTGTCTTTTTCCGTTTCTTGGGCACCTGGAAGACGACTTCTCGTCTAGAGGAAGAGCTACCGCGTTTACGCGATACGTCTTTCTTCTTGTCCGAGTCGAACAGGTATTTGTGCATGTACACTGGAGATCAAGTTGGTGAAGGTGTTTCAAGAGACTACACCCAAATGGGTCCAAGGGCTCAAAATTTGAACATTTGATAGATAAAATCAATTTCGAAATTTAATAATTCTATAATAATCGTATATTTACTCAGAAAATTGCGTTTGGAACTCAGATCGATATTGTCTTGATGCGAGGAGTTCGGAGATCCCAAATGAAAAGAATTGAACGGTTGACATTATATGGAAGAGAAATTATGATCACAATAATGATCAGTTCATCCGATTTCAAGTCTCTGCACTTTTTCTTCAAGCTCTCTTCTTTTGAGTCGTTCTTCACTCAATTCTATCTCGTATTGGTCTTGCATGTCTGCTACAATCTTCTTGAACTCTTTCCGCAAGATAGCATTGCTCATAGACAAACCCATTGGCTTGAAAGAGGGCGACATAGATTCTCCTTCGTTTGATTCTGGAGTTAGAAGAGCACTATGCATTGATTCATGTGGAGACTTGTTTCCCAAAAATTCAATCTTATAAGCATTTACTTCGCGGCGAAGCTGTGCAATTTCTTTATCCTTTGACTCTAAAATATCCCGTGACGATAAGTTGCTTGAAAGAGACATCGAACTTCCATTCTTGAGGCGCGAGACTTCGGTCTCAAGTAATGCATTCTTTCTTCTGTACTCCAGGATAGTTTTCACTGAGTTCTGTTTTAAATATTCGTATTCTTTCATGAAATATTGGTGCGAGAAACGCAAATCATTGAGTGCCAATCTATACTCAGAAAGTGTTTTATTTTCTGAACCCTCTTTCTTGTATACGTCATATGGAGTAACAGACAAAAAAGAATGGTCTCTGACTACTGAATTGTCGATGTTTGGATCGTATTGGTCAGAATCAATGGTCTCCCCAGTCAGTGGTCGTGATTGTGATGCAAGTGCTTCAATACATTGTGTGGCCCACAAGATTTTTGATTGTAAAGAATCCTGTTCTGAATTGGAGGGAAAGTCTGGTAGTGGGATGTCTTTCTGTGCCGCTAACGAGGCAACGTGGGAAAATAGAACTTCAAGTGCCTGAAGCAGATTGGAATCCAGAGAGGTATTTCCATTTGCCTGTGGCACAGAAAGATGACGCCCAGTGGGCAAGGCTGATAGTTTTAAGTCTTCCACATATCCAAGAACGAGACAGGCCATGTTGTGACTATTGAGTTTATGAGTAAGCAAATCTAACTCTTCAGAGGTATTTATCAATTCGAGCTGAAGGCTAACAGTTTGCTTTAAGATCTTGAGCAA
Source organism: Australozyma robnettiae (assembly GCA_030568975.1). Taxonomy (NCBI): domain Eukaryota; kingdom Fungi; phylum Ascomycota; class Pichiomycetes; order Serinales; family Metschnikowiaceae; genus Australozyma; species Australozyma robnettiae. The sequence goes on along the minus strand of JAJMJD010000032.1, from coordinate 1,763 downwards.
GAGTTTAGCATCTAGCTCATTGTCTGAGTAGCTATAGTTAGAGAGAAGAGTGGAGCAGAACTGACTCGAGATAGAAATTCTATCCGTCAAGTAGTTCTTGTGTTCCTGTTTATCTGCTATTTTTTGCTTCAATTTTTTCACTTTATGGAGAGGAAGAACTTCCTTTTGAGACAATCTAGAGGTGTCAAAGACGGAGTTCTCGATGAGCACCTTCAAATTCAAGTACGCGCGTGGGTCTTGTTCAGCACCGATGTTCCATGGGATGGAAACATCAGAGTCAGGGGTTGAAACACGTGAAATATGTCCATCATCAAATGAGTCGTCGCTGCGTGTTTGAGTAACGTCTTTGGTAGACGTATCGAACAGGGCGTTTTGAAGGAAGCTACTGTTGTCAAAATGTTGTGTTTGGGTGGTATTTTCCAAAAGAGAGTTGTTTCTAGCATCTTCTGAAAGCTGAAACTTTAACAATTCATGTGTGGTGTTATCAAGGTTGTAATTGTCCGTGTGTGCAAGTTGGAAAGGGCTATTCTTCATAAATGAGTCCGGATCCATCATTTTAACGGTGTGTAGCGAGGAGAGGAGGTATGAGCGAGAGAAAGTTAAACTTGAAAGGACTGTGGGTCTATAGTGATCTTGGAGCCTTGAAAGATTCTGGGTGGAAAATTAGGTACTTGAAAGGTCACTGGAAACAGGCGAGGGTATTGAAAGAGAGAATTCTTGAGCAAGAAGAGTTTTCGTGACGAAGTCCAGGACTATCAGGAGATTGTTATGGGTTGATTTTCTCCCTAGCTCCAAATTTGCTGACGTTCGGTTTAACTTGCAAGAGCACTTTGTTTGATGGGTTCAACGACGCGTACGTGTAAGGTGACTTTTCTTCCTGCAGGACCAGCTTTGCAAAGATAGAAGGGTCCTAGCTGGCACAGCCATTAATATTCTCAAAAAATGGTAACTGAGCAATTAAATTGAGCAAACAGTGTAATGAAATGAAATTTAACAAATACATAGCAGCTTAAGTACAGCCAAGCTATGTTTAAAAATTCGTATGGTTTACCAAAATTAATGATCATCTTCTCTTCTATAAGCTAAGCTAGGAGGAGCAGGTGAAAATAGTCGTGGTGTTTTTGAAGCTCTCTTTCAATTTTCTTCATGATGCAAGATGATTTGTGATGGTAACTCTCTGTCTTGCGGAACACATCCACTTCATGAATGGTCCCATTTACAGTGGGAATTAGCACTTTCGTAGGAACATTTACTACTTCAAACTTCGGGATAAAAACTACACCCGTCACACCTATATTATTCCGAATTTCAGTATCCCTTTCCGCAAATTCAAGGTGGTATTTCACTGGTCCGACCAAAATTTCTACGCTTGTAAATCGTTTTACGTCGAAGAATTTGTTTTGATATCTCAAAGTCTTGTTTTGAAAGGTTGTAGTTGGCTCTGCCTTTTACATTTTGGGAATTTCTATCAAGACTTTGAACAAGTAAGCGGCACGAGTTTTTATTGATTTGAAAGATTTATTCATAATCGGCCAAAACCTCGGGAGGCAAAATATCCCGATTCCGTCTTCCATGGAATCAACTTTAGCGTTGATGAGATCACGAACCTCTTTCTTGGACACAATTGAGATCTCAATATCTGGGAATGAGAAACACTATGTTTTAGGGAGATGTTTATTAGTTGAATTTAGTATTTATCTTCTCGAAATGCACCAATATCTGGTGGATACCAGGGAATTGATATTTGTTCCTGGAAGTCTAAG
>JAJMJD010000031.1:0-139751 GCA_030568975.1 Australozyma robnettiae | reverse complement strand
TGCTTCAAGTATTGCCAATTTATGGCTACATACCAAATTGGTAATTTGAATTGTAGCGCGTCAAAGCAATGAACATACGATCCATAGTTTACGAAAACCCGTACCCTTGCAATGAAAACCCGTACACTCGTTATGAAAACCCGTACCCTTGCCATGAAAACCCGTACCTCGTTGCAGAGAACACCCGTACACTTCGCGAAAACCCGTACCCTTGCCATGAAAACCCGTACCTCGTTGCAGAGAACACCCGTACACTTCGCGAAAACCCGTACCCTTGCCATGAAAACCCGTACCTCGTTGCAGAGAACACCCGTACACTGGTCGCAAAAACCCGTACCCTTGCAATGAAAACCCGTACACTGGTCACGAAAACCCGTACCCTTGCAATGAAAACCCGTACACTGGTCGCGAAAACCCGTACCCTTGCAATCAAAACCCGTACACTGGTCACGAAAACCCGTACCCTTGCCATGAAAACCCGTACCCCGTTGCAGAGAACACCCGAACACTTCGCGAAAACCCGTACCCTTGCAATGAAAACCCGTACACTAGTTACGAAAACCCGTACCCTTGCAATCAAAACCCGTACACTAGTTACGAAAACCCGTACACTGGTCACGAAAACCCTTACCCTGGCAATGAAAACCCGTACACTAGTTACGAAAACCCGTACCCTTGCAATCAAAACCCGTACACTGGTCACGAAAACCCTTACCCTTGCAATGAAAAGGCGTACACTAGTTACGAAAACCCGTACACTAGTTACGAAAACACGAGATCAAAACTAACAATATCGAATGACCACTCAACGGGTTTTGAAGCTTCAACAACCATTTTTTTGTCACAAATCCACGTCGTTCAAGAATTCATATCTAGGAACAATTTCCATCACGGATGCAGTAAAGGTCCTGATTTTATATGGTATAAACAGCCCCTATTGATAAATACAAAACAAAATTTATATAGTGTACGTTACCTACAAAGTAAGTACTATTCACATAGTTTAGCGGATTTAATTATCAATCAGATGCTTACCAAGTCTGAAAAACATTCTCTTTTGACACAGAATCTAACATTCAATAACTATTAACTACATATGCAAGTACTTATCAATGTCAAAACTTCAATAAGTCTAAACAAAATAAAACATTGTAAATAAAAAGTAAAAGAATTATATATTTAACAGGGTCTTCCCGACAAACAATTTGTAGCATAATGTCATGATTGCCAAATTGCCCGTTACCTGCAAGTTGGGTGCGTTAATCTTTTGAAAATAATTCCTTAGTAGATTTGTGCGTTGCAAGGATGTGAAAATCATCTAAGTTTTGCCAAAATCTCCAAAGCACGAATATAGATAGCGCCGCCTAATGCCCTCCTACTGAATAAACAACCATGAAATAAATTTTGTTTAGAATTAGTGCAACGAGATAATTAGTATCAAAATTTCACATACAGATTAGAAATGAATAATGCCCAAATTGAATTTTCATCAACATTCCAGACTTGGACTACATACATTTTTGTCAGCCCAGGAATACAGACGTTATGAAGTTATAAAAGTATTTTTCTAACTCAGTTAGTTTTGGATTAGTTACCACTTTGAGTGACTTTCCGTAATGCTCTCTGCAATATCGTGTATTCTCTGATATTTACGCAACGAAAAGTTAACGATGCTGCGTCACTAAGATGATATCTCAAATTAGGACTCATTCGATTAAATAGTAGTCATATTGTATGTTAAGGCTCATGTAATTATTAATGACTTGTATTTTCTGTAGCCCTTTCCTATGGCTATGGTGCAGGCATATATTTGATTATTTTTCTAAGCGAACCCTGCGATTCGTGAATTTAATGACCATGTATGGTGTTTTTCATTGGTTCGAGCTGGTACATTGTGGGCTTTTTGGAAGGATTATAAATTAGGTGCAAACATAATGAGTCCTGGAAAACTGATATTGGAAGGGTAATTGTGTAGTATACTTAGTGTGATTCCTAAGTGCCTCTGCACTGTATGTGATTTTGCGACAAAAAGGGTAGAAAAGTATGTCGGCTTGCCCGAATAATAGGTATTTAGTGTTCAGAATTTCGTCTTTGGGTTGGTTCTTGGTTGTACCTTTGAATGGCATTTTTCCGTGGTTTGAAGTTACTGCTATGAAATTAAATGGTTACGGTATGCACATGTTTAATTCCAACGTTCATGTGTATATAATTGGTTACTTTCGTATTAACAGTTGTTATGGTATATATGTTTTGCATCTTGTTTGATTTAGGTGCTCCGATAGTGGTACTTGAATTGAAATATTTTCCAGTTTCTGCTACATAGGGTTAAAATTGGTTTTTAAAGGCTTTGGTGGTGTATGAATGTTTTTGATTCGCGCTCATATTGAGTATGTTGATGTTAGGATAATATTTTGTGTCACTGTTATTAATGCTGACTCGGTTCAGGATCCATAATTAGGATGTTAAAAAAACAGTGTCAATCCTTTTGACCATCGTGTCTTATTTTTATCTCTGATTTGACTGAAACCCTTCAATTGATGAATTGTCGCTTTGTATAATGACTAATGTTGGTCGGGATCTTTTAATCCCTGTTAGATATGACTAGCGTCAGTTAAATATCCTCTTATAGTGACCAAGATTTTCTCCTCGATAAGCAGTGATTAAACGGAAACAGTAAGTTCAATAAAACAGATGGAACAGCAAGCTGACAACTCGAGGAAAAGGAGGTTTGAAATAGGAGGTTTGGTGTTAATACAGAATGATGCAGAAACACGCGAGGTCCAACTTCGATAATATAGGGAATACCAGAACATATCCGTAGGTGTAACTCATGGACCATTTCAAGTTGAAGAAGATAGGTGAGAATGCACATTACTTGGGGGGACCAATAATGAGTTGCCACTGAAGTCGTTGGGTCAGATATTTGGAATTAAAGTCGTATCTTTTCTTAATCAATTATTTGAAGTAGACGTTGATTTATCAACGCCATTAGGACATGCTTGTAGTAGTATTTGTCTTGAAACGCCTCTAGAATAACCAATACTGGAGGAGGAGGATTACGTGTCGAGGATATTTTCTATGACTTGCCTGGGAGAAGCCTGACCCAACAATAACTGACAAAGACAATCACAGGGCCAGAAACATCTAGAACTGATTAGGCAGATTCACATCAGAGGGTAGGAATGTTGGGGTGCACAAGACGCGTCTTCATCCTAGAATGTGAGGAGATATATTCTAAGGCAAAGGAAATTGAAAACCTGCGTGTACCTATTCATGGTAAGGTAGTCTCAAAACCTCCTAGTAGTGCTAAAAATCGGGAAAGAAAGTCTTATTTGTAGACGAAGGGAGTTTGTGTGTTTATTTCTCCCCACAAAAAAACCGCCTACTTACAGTATAAATTATATGCAGTTCCAAAAATATTAAAAATATTGATATTTGACAATTGATAATAGATAATAGATAATAGATAATAGATAATAGATAATAGATAATAGATAATAGATAATAGATAATAGATAATAGATAATAGATAATTATTAATTATTAATTATTAATTATTAATTGATAATTTCAGGCTAGAGTTTTTGTTTGAGATTTGATCTAATGGGTGAGATTTACCTTTTGTGATTTTTTTGAAATCAGACCTTGTCAAGAAAATCTCAAGAAATCGAAGAAGTAAGAAAAGAAGAAGATGAAAGGACAAAAAAGCACCACAAAGGGGAAAATGATGTAAAAATGAGCTAAATTTAGGAAAATAAATCGAAATTACAGAAAAGGTCACCTCTTTTGAAAAAAGAAACTTGGTTTGAAGAGTGTCACTATCCATTAGAAATCAGAGAAGTCATGAGCTACGTTCTATAATTTGTGACATGAATCATTTGAAAAAAAAGACATACAATAGAGTACTAAAGCTAAGAGTATTGATTAAGTAAGTGTTGCGGGATCCAGAGTTCGTTTTCTCGCTTGCTCGCACAACGAATAAAAATCGACATGAAGAGAAAAAAAAGTTTGCACTGCACCAATAATGGTCAATGCAACTGTTGTCCCAATCCATAGACCATCTAATGAGCCTTTCCAGGGAGAAAAGAAAGAGAGGTAAATAGACAAAGGGATACCAATTAGGTAGTATGACACCAAATTCACAATACCCCCAATTTTGGTTTGGCCTTGTCCCCTCAAGCAACCCGCTGAATTTGCGTTTGTTGCGTCTGATATTTGCATGAGAGCAACAAGCCACATGATATCCTTGATAATGGCGATTACCTCTTGATCCTTCGTAAACAAATGTGCAAGCGGGGTTTGAAAGATGTACAACGCAAAGAAATTGAAAAGAGAGATGACAAAACCAAAACATATCGCAACTTGAGTGGTGGTTTTAGCTGATTGAGCCAATCCAGCTCCAAGATAATTCGCAATACGAGTTGAAGAGGCAATTCCGATTGCAAAAGGAACCTGGTAGGTCAAAGAAGCCATTGTCAGACCAACTGCTTGAGCTGCTAACTTCTTTGTTCCTAGATAAGAAGCCATAAGAGTTAAAATTTCGAAAGCCAAGAACTCTGCTTCGAGCATAACCCAGCCAGGGATGGCGAGAGTGATTAGGTTTCCCCAACCCTGAAACGAGCGGCGTACATTTAATTCACTCCAACAGTTCATAGGGCTAACCAAATCCGGGGCAGCCGAAGCTTTAATTGTCGAAAAAAATAAGCCCAAAAACATGATCCAATAATTGATTGAAACTGCAATTGGAGCTCCAATGAAACCAAATTTCTTCACAAAGAGTAGATTCATAACCAAATTACATGGAGCTGCAAAAAGCAAGACAAATGTAGAGATATGATAGATACCTTGTGCTTGTAAAAACCTTTTTCCGCACTCAAACAAGATATAAGCTGGTATTCCAGGACACAAGTAGAGCAAATACTGTGCTGCAAAACGAGCGGTCTGTTCATCCGGAATCATATATGAGAGAATCTTCTGGCCAAGAAATGCCCAAATAAAAAGAACAGGTGTAATGATAAGAAAGTTCAATGCAATACATTTTTGCATGTACTCCCCAACTAAATGATATTTTTTTGCTCCATAAGCCTGAGGGCAAAGAGTATCTAAAGCAGTAGAAACACCTTGGATTGTAGCATAACCGGATATATTGGCAGTCATTGCACCCATGGAGACTGCTGCTAATTCAGAGGCACCCAATTGACCTACGCTAAAAACCGATACAGTCGATAGAGAGTTTTGAAGCAAGAATGTCATGACGAGTGGAATGGAAGACTTGAACAAGGATTTCAACTCATTATGTGGAGTGGTACTTTTAATTATGTGATTGTTAACGGCATTTTCAAAAGTAAGGGCTATGTTCTCGTCGTTATCTTCACCGCAAGGGATCTTATTAGCCAATAGAATTTCACGTTCTTGTTGAAGTAATTCCTTTGCTGCGCTGGATTTTCTACGAGAACTCAAAATTCGATCATCCAAGTCACATAATAACGGTTCTCTTTCATTTGAAATGGAATCTTCTGACGGTAGAGATTGAGGCTGAGCCGGACGCAAGAAATCACTGGGCACGAAAAGACCTTGCTTACCAACAGATCCATAAACAATGGATGCTCGTCTTTCCAAATTGGAATGCCTAAATTGGTTATTGTTACAGTCCAACGACATGATATCTCAGGACGGGGAATGAAGTTGTTGGTTGATAAATTAAAGAGTGGGTATGTATACAGAACGTGCGACCGAATTAGTCCAAGAATTCGATGAAAGCGGTAATCAGTTTTACAAGCACAATAAATCAAAGATTATATTAACTATTCATATATGTTTTTTTATTTAGACTTCGTTAACGTTTTGTAATAGTTGTGTCAAGCACTTCTTGGTTGCTGGATCATCTTGAAGTAAGTTTGAAAAAGTTCCATCTCTCAAAGGCTCTGGCAAGATATTAGCTAAAGCTTTTCTTGCTTCAGCATTGTCTGATAGACGCAAATAACACCTTACGACATGCTTTAATAACCTGCCAGAACTTCCCAGTGGGCTTGGATGAGACGTCGCGAAATTAGGACCGGAGTCACCGTTTTGATGGATGGCTCTTTCAGAAGCTTGATTAAGTTGTTCAATCATCTTTGATAGTACTGAAGCCACTGTATGAAATCGCTCATATGTTGTACAAATATAGAATAGCCCTTGCTTGTCCAAGAGGATCTTCTGTAGAATAAAAATAGCCACTGTTTTAGATAATTCAGAAGAAATCTCCATGATGTTGAGGCAAAGTGGGACAATCTCCGTCGTCAATAAGAAATTAATCACCTCTGGTGTGTCATTTTTCACAAGAGCACCAATAACGCCCAAACTGGTCAAGCGTAAATATTCGAACGATCTTTGACGGGCGCTGGTGGACAAAAATGGGTACAAATACAAGGGCAAATTTGCATTTAAGAACAAGGCTCTAGTGTGGCTATTAGAAGCGACACATTGGAGCAACGCAAGGGCATTGCACACTCTGTTGGAAACAGAAGCAGTAAGAACAGGTGGGTTAAGAAAAGAATACACAGAAACAATTTCCTCCAATAAGACAGCCATGACACCATACGAGTTCCACAAGACTAGAGCTAAGTCATCATATTGCTCTCTCTTTTTGCCCAACTCTAGTAACGCTCTCTCTCTATTGTTACCAGTGACAAGTTCAGAAAGCCACTGATAGATGTGTTCATCACTCAAAGCTCTTTTTTTGTTTTCATTGTTGGACACGGAAGAGGGATACGCTGCCGCGGAGTTACCTTGAGGAAGTGTATTAAGCATTGGTTTGGAGTTGATGCAAAGTTGGTACTTAATGTTTCTAGAGTGCGATTCTCAAAAAAAGGACTAGTGGCTTACATAAGAGAATTAGTAAGAACAAAATCGGGGAGAAGAAATTAAACTTTGAAAGAAACAAGCTTTAATAATCAATGCTTCAAAAACTTGTATTTCCACTGTTTATTTCTAGAAATATTTTCTTGCTTAAAGATTCAACGGTTCTTCAAATTATTTATTCCAATACGTACTGTTCAACGAAAATCCTATTTGAAAGAGATTGTATTAGAGGCCAGCTTTTTTTGGCTGTTTTACAGCTGGGATTTAAATTCGAAGTCGTTGTTGTCGGTCGATGGGACCATTGTGGACCCCAGCCCTGTCAAACCATTTACACGAGTATTCTCCGATTGAAAAATTGCAAGTAAACCAGTACTTGAGCCGTGATTTGATACAAGGGCTGGCCTAGAAGCAGACTTTGAGCTTGCAAGCATTTGTAGATTCAGGGACGACGGGGTCGGAGGGAAATTGGGCAGTTGTAGTTGGCTCACCGAAGAGCCATTAAGCAGTGATAAGTTAGTACTCAGCCCAGATATTTCCGATGATCCCTTAAAAGAAGAAGCTTCTAATAGGACTGTTACTTCTTTTGTTGATTTAGTTAGATTTGCCATTGACTGTCTAACCTCATTCAAAATAGGAGCATCATTCATTATCCCTTTCACAGTGGCAAAAATTTGTAACACAGCTTTCAAAAAAAGATTCATTTCATCCCAAAGTAGTTTTTTTGCACTCCATGTCCGCTGTACACGAAATGTATTCAAATGTGCAATAAGGCGACGCGTTACTTCAGTAGTTGAAATGCAAACGTTTTTTAGTTCTTTGCATTTCTGAAATAGGATAGGACTCAAATTTTGTGAACTCTTGTTATTTAGTGCCACTAGAGGACTGATGTTTGCTGTCAAACCTGTTAACACAATTAGGGCATCCGAAGTAGCGTGGTCTACCGCTTGTAACAACTTAAAGTCAATATCTTCCGCATTTGTGTCCTGTGGTCGGAATTCCGTTGCATGATCTTTAGCTTGCGAGTGAAACAAATGCTTTGCTTTCGTATCTGAATAAATGGAACCATTAGGAGCATTGAGTTTCCCTGCTAATTGTTGAGATTGGGTAGAATTCGAGACACCGAGGGTCAATCTGTGAATGTTATTAAGCTCGTAAAATGTTCCAAACGTAGACAAATATACTGCTCTCAACTGAGACAAGTCAACCTTGTTAGTGCAATTTTTTAAGTTCTCCTTAATAATCCGAATCATTGCTTTAAATGAACCGAGATTTGATTGTACAAGATTGACAAGAAGCACAGCATGTTCCTCATTGAAATCGCTTTTGTCAATTCTATCTTGCAAAAAATCCAATTCTTCGGAGGAGCACATCGAGTATTCAAAAACGGTGACACCCTTTTGATCTAGTTTGAGCCGTGTAAGTAATTGTTGAAGATCGCGAAGGCATTGACCAAACTTTTTAAGAACAGAGAGGAGGATTGGATAGTTTTGTGGTAATTGATTGGATGTATTCGAGGCAAAGGAAGCTTGATCGGTGAAGAATGTCGCAGATCTCTTGATTGACTTAGTTGGTGAATTTTCCAGTCCACCGTATCGAGAGAATTGTGGTTTAGGTTTAGCCGAATCAACAAAATCCCGCATTTGATCTACATCACGATTTCGCAAAGTCTCATCTAAGGATTCCTGTAAAGTGGACAACCGGCGAGGAAAAGTATTCAATTTAGATGATAAATCGTTAGAGTCTCCTTGATCGCCACTGGGTTCTTCTTTCGAAGAACGAGTTCTTTGATGGTCCATGACTTTAGAAACCATGCCAAAATTTGATGTTGGACCTTGTGATTGTTGTTGTACAATTTCGCTCTTGCTAGAGTCATATTGACCATTCGAAAATTTTTCATTCAAACGCACACGTTGTTCCACATCGACTGATAACAGAAGTTTGCGTTCAGGTTTGCTAGGAGTTACAGAATCAGCTGGTACAGGTAAATTTCCATCTGGAGAAGCTTTGCTGCTATTGATGAAAAGTCCCATTCTTCTCGAAGCTTTCAGAGATTTTGATCGCGTATCAGATACCGATCTTGATCGGGCAAAGCTAGGTGTTGAGGGTGTCTGTTTTGCCATCAGTTGGGTTTGCACCTCAATATGCTGCTCGAGCAACAGATTGTTATTGAGCAAAAAGGTCTTTAGATCACGGATGCTAGAACATAAAGAATCGCAATATTCTGCTGAGGGAAAAATTAGTGGATTCCCGGAAAGATTCACATTTTCAAGATTAGTCAACTCAAGCAAAGAAGGTGGTATGAATGAGAGCTTGTTGTCTTTCAACAGCAAATATTTCAAAGAGCTTAAGGGAGTCAAATCAGTTTTGTGAATAATCTTTATGTTATTATGTGTGAGATCAAGGCTCTCAAGATTGGAACAGAGAGAAAGATCTGGAAGGTTGGCGAGATCGTTGCAATTTAATTTGAGAATTCGTAAACTGGGCCCCAATAAAAAGTTCGCTTCAGCGGGTAGTCGAGAAATTTTTGAATCGATTATATTCAATTCTTCGATTTCGAGCGAAGGACAATTTTCCAGTATCAATAAGGCGAGTTTCTCGAAAACAATATCTAGAGCATTACCTGTTACATTGTACGAGTTGATGGTTACCGCCTTGTGATCTAAAATCAGTTGAAACTGATCCCGGAAAAGATCACCGACCTCAGCTTGGCTTTCGTGTTGGAAGACTTGCGACATTCAACTCACAATGTGTTCAATAACCTTCAGAGTTAAGCCCCCGCATTTGGGAAGTTGATAGTCAAGAAGAAAAACCTCCTTCGAAAACTTGAGATGATTCAAATAATGATAGAGAGGAAATAAAAAAAATCAATGCCTTATTCAGTTTTACTAAAGAAAGGATGGAAATAGATGGGGCACCACCTCTTAAACTGTGCTTGTATTTGAACCTCATGATGTTAACCCACATCTTTCATAATGTCTGAAGAATATAAGGGCAAATACCAAATCTGTTTTGCTCTTTCAAAAACGAAATTAATAAAATAAATTTTAAGATAAAATGCCTCTAGCCAATGCGTCACTTCTCTCTTGCCAGACTGTCTTCCCTGAACAAGCACATATGTATTTGTCATTCTCCCAGGCACCAGCACTTCTTGCCACAACACCACACATTGATTCAGAGCTTACTTTAGGTTCGCCTCTCGTCAAAACAAAACTGCGTCCAATGACGTCCTGAATACGCAAGGGCGCTTCAAGAAATCTCTGAAGGCTTCCTTGTGTAGCCTTTATTTTGTGAAGTGTGATTGGCTCGAAAGAATGAAAAACTTTGCCCGTTGAAAAGGCTCCCTCGCTCAAGTCACCAGAGCTCCTAATTTGTGGATAATAGACCCCTTCTCTGTCGTCACTTATAGATAAGTCAACAACAAGGTTACCCTCATCGATAGCGACTATGCGGGCCAAGCCATTGACAGAATGACTGTCGCCATGATAAGTCTCAAGAATGCTGACAGCAGCGGAGTTTGGAGCTCCAGTTCCACGAATAATTGCGTCCTTGCCAACTTCACGCAACGAGGATACAATTTCCGACGGAGCGACACTACCAAAAACACTCAAGACTTTTGTTTGCCAATTAACTTCGAACCGTTCTATACCATTAATTTCCTTCAAAGCGTTTCTCACTGTGTCTTCACATCCTTCACATTCCATGGGAACATTGAATACAATTTCAAAACTACCAGCCATTTTGCAGAAGAGTGAAAAGATTCAGATAAATCCGCGTACAGGGTTATTTGTAAGCCTGGCTGATCAAGTAAGTTGAATTATAGGTTTAACATAACACGTTCTAATCTTAAGTTTAAAATCAACGTACAAGACTTAAGATTAGATTTATGTCATGAAATGTTCTTTTATCGCAAAATTGCTATTGTGAAATGGCATGATCCGACTTGGGCGGAAGCTCCGCGGACTTCGGTAATGGCCGTGAGTGTATAAGCGATAAGGCGTTTATATCACAGATAAAGAAAGGTATATAAATTAGCAATCAATCTGGCTTTTCACCAATATCATTTACTTGTGAAATCAAGCGTAAAATAAACAAACAAAGACTTGATCCTGAAATGACTACCTCTACCGGTTTGAAAATAAATCCTTCCGAAGATGGCTTTGGGTGCACCATCTATTTGCCAGACTATGCTCAGAATGATCCATCCGCTTTAAATGAAGAAGACTTCAAGAAACTCTATGTAGCTACACTCACATACTTGGTAATTATTATTCCTGGACAAGAGAATTTATCGCCTAAGAGTCAATATATTCTCACGAAGAGATATGATCCAACCATTCCTGAACCAAAAGTTGAAGGTCACGCTGGCTATGGTCATGGCAAGGAGTTTCGTCACGACCAGTCCGTCTTAAGAAAAGATGGAACCAGTGTGAAAGGACAGCCACAGGTTCAAATTTTGGGCCAGGGAACTTTTGAAAGGGATGAAGCTGGAAACGAAAATGGTGAAACCATTAACTTGACCCATCCTTCCCACACTACATTCCACAAAGAACCATTGAGCCAAGACGAGATTTTAAACGGAAAGAAAACCAGATTTTACCGCTGGCACATTGACTCTGCTTTGTATGACTTATCGCCTCCAATGGTGACTACTCTCCTTGGAATCAAAGTACCACCAGCAACGCAAACTCAAGAAATTCACTATGATGATGGATCAGGCGATGTCTTGAAATTAACCCAAGGTGCTACATGCTTTGTGAGTGGTGCAGCTGCTTTTGACCGCCTTTCACCAGAGGAGAAGCAATTTGCCTTGAGCACTATTGTGGAATATGCTCCTCATCCATACATTTTTATCTCACCTGCCAAAGCCACTAAAGATGGACTTACAATGGTATCTGAAGGAAAAGAAATGCCACTTGAGAAATTGCCACAATGGGAAGAGAGCAAGGTCAAGAAACTTCCAATGGTTTGGACAAACCCAGTCACTGGCAAGCACCACTTACAGGTCCATGGATGCTGTCTTTACAAGCTTCACACAAAATTGGATGGCAAGACTGAAACTCTTGATCTCAAAGATTCTAGAGAAAAGGTCCATTCAATGATGAGACCTGCTCTTTCACCAAAGAATGTTTTGGCCCACTCGTGGAAACAAGGCGATTTGGTTATCTTTTTTAACAGAGGTGTCTGGCATTCTGTTACAGGAGAGTTAAAAGGTACTCAAAATGGTGTTGATGAGAAAAGATTGATGCACCAGTGCAATATTGCTAGCGGACATGATCCCGTTAACTCTGAGCTTCAATAAGAAACTCATAATCACGATTATGCCATGGATTGCTTTACTATTCAATCATTTCAAAATTAATAAAAACAAAAATATATAAATAAGGTTACTAATTAATATTCAACTTGAGATTTTTAAAATTATGCTTTTGTTACTCTTATTATATTTGATGATTCGTACCTGCAAGTTGCTGATAATCAATTCCTCCGCACTTTCAAGTTAAACCGCCAGTGACTCATTGCAATTGACAAGTATGGCTCATTTCGTCACGATTGCAACATGCAATCTCAATCAATGGGCTCTTGACTTTGAAGGAAACAGAGATCGTATTTTGGAAAGTATCAAATTGGCTAAAGAGAGCAACGCAAAGCTTAGAGTTGGGCCTGAATTAGAGGTCTGTGGTTACGGATGCTTGGATCATTTCGGCGAGAATGATATATATGATCAATCGTGGCAGATGTATGCTGATATAATCAGTGATCCGATTTGTGAGGGAATCATTTTAGACATTGGAATGCCAATCATTCATAAGTCAATCAAGTACAATTGTAGAATCTTGAGTTTGAACGCTAAAGTTCTCTTAATCAAGCCAAAATTACACCTAGCAAACGACGGAAATTACAGAGAAATGCGGTACTTCACTCCATGGGGTCGGCCAAAATACGTTGAAGTTTACACTTTACCAAAAGAGATCCAGGATATAACAGGTCAAACTTCTGTACCTTTCGGTGATTGTATTATAGAGACTACTGACACAAGAATCGGAGCAGAAACTTGCGAAGAATTGTTCACACCCCAGTCTCCTCATATTGCCATGGCATTGGATGGTGTTGAGATCTTTACGAATTCGTCCGGTTCCCATCATGAACTAAGGAAACTTGATGTAAGATTGGAATTGATCACAGAAGCCTCCAAGAAATGTGGCGGTGTCTATGTTTACGCTAACCAAAAGGGATGTGATGGAGATAGATTGTACTATGACGGCTGTGCTTGTATTATCTTGAATGGTCAAGTCTTGGCCCAAGGAAAGCAATTTTCTCTCCAAGATGTAGAGGTTGTGACGGCAACAATTAACCTTGATGATGTCCGCTCGTACAGAAACCAAAAATCAGCTGCACTCCAATCTAGTAGTATTACTAATCCATATGAGGCTGTTTTTGTTGACTTCGAGATATCGCCTGCAAGTCTTGCATTTGATCCAACGGTTCGGCCCACGAAACCATGCAAGGCAAGGTATCATTTACCTGAAGAGGAGATTGCTTTGGGTCCAGCTTGTTGGCTTTGGGACTACTTAAGACGGTCTAGAACAGGTGGTTTCTTTCTTCCCTTGAGTGGAGGAATAGATTCATGTGCTACTGCTGTAATTGTTCATTCTATGTGTCGTTTGATAGTCGAGGATATCAAAAAGGGCAATCATACTGTTTCAGAGGATATCAAATCTTTGACAAAGAATGAGAACTTCAATCCAGAGACTCCCCAAGATGTCGCTCAGGCCCTCTTTTATACGTCATACATGGGAACAAAGAACTCTTCTAGCGAGACTAGAGAAAGAGCAAAAGAATTGGCCAAAAGAATTGGCCTGTTTCATGTTGATTTGAACATGGACACCGTAGTGAGCTCAATTGTATCCCTATTTCAAATGGCTACTGGTAAAAGACCCAATTTCAAAGTATTTGGAGGCACCCAAACCGAAAACTTAGCACTTCAAAACATTCAAGCAAGATTGAGAATGCTTCTCAGCTATCTCTTTGCACAGCTTTTACCCTGGACTCGCGGAAAAGAAGGCGGTCTTCTTGTTTTAGGAAGTGCCAATGTTGATGAATGTTTGAGGGGCTATTTAACCAAATACGATTGCTCAAGTGCAGATTTGAATCCAATTGGTGGAATTTCAAAGACAGACTTGAAATCATTCATCAGCTGGGCTCAAACTTCTTTCAAAATGGAAATATTAAAAGACTTCATCGAAGCTACTCCCACAGCAGAACTTGAACCAATTACAGAATCATATGTTCAATCGGATGAAGTTGATATGGGAATGACTTATGAAGAGTTGTCCGTTTTTGGAAAACTTAGAAAAGTCGATAAGTGCGGGCCAAAAGCCATGTTCATGAAATTGTATCATGAGTGGTCTCAACCACCTTACAATTATTCTGCGGAAGTCATTGCTGACAAAGTGAAAAGGTTCTATTTTTTCTACGCAATTAATAGACACAAGATGACCACAATGACTCCATCGTATCACGCGGAGCAATATTCTCCCGATGACAACAGATTTGATTTGAGACCCTTCTTGATCAATCCAAGATTTCCCCTTGCCAGTAAGAACATTGACAAGTTCGTAAAAGAGATTAATTCAAGGAATGAAAATCTTAAATCTGCCAACTTAAGTGTTGATTGAATTATCTTGTTGATTTCCCCACTTCTTGCATATCTCAAGTTTTTGCTTCATCTTGATACGACGAGTGAAATCCAGAATACTCAACAATAGTTGTCTCGGAATATCTTCATGGAGAAAATGACCAGATTTAAGCGTGTTGTTAAATACAACTAGTTGATACCTACCTTGCATCTGTCCAATCATTAATTCCTTGTCTAAGGATTCGTCCGATGAGAGTAGTAAAATCTTTGAGACAACGCCATGTGAACCATTAATAAAGTTACTCGACATATCAACAAACCATGTATTCCAATAATCGGGTAAGCTCTTTGGGTTGCATTTCCAAACTAACCGTTGGGACAGATTATACCGTAGGAGATGACAGACGCTAATTTTAGCAGATTCATAATTATTTAGAAGCCCAGAATCCAAATGCCATTGTATAGCTTCTGAATATGATGAAAATGAAGTGGGCATTTTATTAATGAAAGCTTCCGTAGAGTTCAAGGCTTGTAATGCCGTATCTCCCACAATGTCTATTACCACCAAACCTTCAATTTTGGGAAAGGTGGTTTGATCATATTTGTGTTGCAAGAAGTGAGAAAAAACGCTACCCCCAAGAGAATGCCCAACTAGGCATATCGTACTGATGTGGTTATGACGTTCCTTAAATTCACAGAGGATGAAGGCAAGATCTTCACTCAAAGTCGATAGTAAGATATCGTTCTTTCCCAGTTTCGTGTCCCCGTGCCCTCTAGCATCATAGGAGAATGTACCATAACCGTACTCTTGCTTAGCGTTTTGAGCAAGACACCAAAACGTCATGGCAGAGGATCCTCCTCCATGATGACAAAAAAGAACAGGCAAAGAATTGTCTGAAGGCGGACAGTAGTAAGTCTGAAACAAAGTGGAACTAAGTATATGTTCATAAGTATCCTGAACAGAGAATAACTGTTCTGCGATTTCAACTTCTTCTAGCAAATGCTTATCAGTCACAGATGAATTATTTGCAGAAGTAACTGAAGCGCCAGAGTTAATAGTATCGTTCTCAGGAATCGAAAGAAAGCTCGATTGCCTTTTCTTCTGTTTCCATATTTTTTTCGCCAATTCACTCATGTAATTTGAAAATGCGGAGGCAGTTGCACAACAGTTATTTAGGGCTACATGATCTTAGCATCCAATATTGGCCTATATTATCATTAGTCGCTAGATATAAATAACTACCGACCTCAAGAACGGAATAACAAAATTTCACTTATTCAGCTTTGTTTATAATTAGCTGGTCATCCCAATTTCGTTTATAGTGGAATGACCGATCTATCAACTCACTTTAAGTGCATGGCTAATGCACTCTTCGTCGCTTATAGAGCACTTAAAATTGGAGAAACTCCCGTCGCATGTATCTTTGTTAATGAGGTGACCGGAAATGTCTTAGCTTTTGGATGCAACAATACGAATGAATCCCTCAATGGTACAAGACATGCGGAGTTTGAAGCTATTGATAAAATATTGGAGGACAATGGGTTATTGGACGCAGACATGGAAACCATTAACAATTTCTTCAAGGATGTTATATTATATGTTACTATCGAACCGTGTATTATGTGTGCTCTGGCGCTACAGCAAATGGGCGTCAAGAAGGTATACTTTGGAGCAGCTAATGAACGATTTGGTGGCAACGGAACTACAATTAAGGTGCAAGGGGAATCAAGCTATCAAAGTATTGGAGGAATCTGCCGGGTGGAGGCTATACATTTGTTGAGATTGTTCTATATTCAACAAAATGACAGTGCGCCAGTCCCCAAAATAAAGAAAAACAAGGAAATTTATGACAAGTCGTTTCCTCCGAACTTGAAATTTCCCAATTATCTCAAACCTAATCAATTCCAACTAGAATTCGGAGAATCTCGCTACAATATATTCTACGGTCCTACTGGCATCGAACAAGAGATCACTCCGAAGACCGAAAAGGGATATCAATTTAAAGATTTATGTTCAAAATCCGAGCTAAATCAGCTTCCAGAACTACATTCATTATACTCTAATTCTATGGACTCCATTGAGGATGATTACAAGGAGTTGTGCGAGGTACTTCCCATAATTGACGATCAATGTTGTCCTAGTTTTCTGCATTTGAATGCAAGCAAAAGAGCAAGGATTGAATAGACTCAAGTTTCGCATGAATCTCTTCTTGCTTTTGCAATCCACACCGCATCGGGGTTTGAAAACCTCTCGAGAGCCAGACCTACTCAGTTGAAAAGAGGGGAACTTATAGACAATTAAAAAAGAGAACTAATAAAGCTGGTGAAACAATTAATAAAACCTGCAACTAATTAAGTTCTTTAAACTCAAAGACTAAAAAAAGGATCCTGTGTGTTGATTTTTATGTTGTATTTTCTTGTTTTCGCTTTCAATTTGTTGACGTTTCATGACTAGCCAACACTCTATCATTCTTGACTAAGGACTTCAAAACCTGTGACGTCATTTTCGAACTTTGATTGTTGACATAATTTGATAAAGTACTGAGTCTTATGAGTCCCGCTGAAAGTAATTTTGAAACCCATTATTTAGAGGATGGAGAATCAAGGACATTAATTATATAACAAGCCTCCATAACTAGCTTAATACATGTTAGTGTTTAAAGATAGTTGTAAGAGAACCAAACCTCTATTCACATCTTCTTTCATTTTCGTTCTTTCCCTTCTTTCTTCAATATATATTATTTTTTTATCCTTATTTTTTTTCTTTAATTTTCATAGAGTTTTGACTTTTGATGGTATGCTGGTGGTTCTTGCCAGAAGTGAAAAATTACGCTTTATCTGTGCTACAAAAGATCCAAGAAAATAAACGTAATAAAACATACAGAAACAAATGAATAAACAGAAAAACATAAAACGAAAAGCATGAAAACTTTCAAAATTTTAAAAATTTCGTTAAAAACAACCTCCTGTTCGACTGATTTCCCCCTTATTTATTTATTTATTTACCCCCTTACCCATTTGCCCCTTGTTCCATTATCTTAGACACCTTCTATGCATGCCCCTTGAGGATACGCACCATAACTGACAACCTCCTGTATGCAGTATAAGATCGCGAATTGGGTACCTGAAACAAGACTATCCATAAGGGTGCAAAACGCCAGCCAATGTATAAATTCAATTCCCAATCCTTTCATTGACCAGCGCCAAGACACCCTTTTTCCCTTCGGAGACATCTGTTTAATAACTGGAGATTATTACCAACTCACTTTCTTTTACCAACTTTTTAAATTTGAACGGTGCTCTACAAACATGAAGCTAGGGTGTCTCTCTCTTGTATTCCTCATTTCAGCAGCAATTGGATCTCCTGTTCCTGAGATTGTTTGGGTTACCGTAACTCACTATACTACGATCAAATTTGGAATAGACCAATATACTCACGATTTCCCTCTAGCAACGTCTAGTGTTGTGGCTCCTACTTCATCTCAGGTAGATGTTTCACCAACAAGTTCTTTTGTTAGTTTAGCTCCAACAAGTACTGTTATTGTCTCTAGTCCAGCAAGTACTGTTATTGGCTCTAGTCCAACAAGTGAAGTAATTGTTTCTACTCCAACAAGTGCGGCTATTGCTTCATCAACTTCAAGTGCAGTTATTGCTTCATCAACTACAAATGCTGTTATTGTTTCAACCACTTCAAGTACAGAATCATCCTCTTCAACTCTGTCTGTGTCAGAATTCCATGGAGATGGTACTTTCTATGACACTGGATTAGGTGCTTGTGGTATCTATAATGTAGACACCGACTACATCGTTGCACTCTCTCACTCTTTGTTTGATAACTATACACCAGGCGGAAACCCTAACCTCAATACCTTGTGTGGTAAGAAAATCAATGCCCACTACAATGGGAAAACAGTCCAAGTTACAGTAACAGACAGATGTGAAGGGTGCGCCTACTATGACTTGGATTTCTCCCCATCAGCATTCTCCCAATTAGCTGATCAAGATCTCGGACGTATTAAGATTACCTGGGATTGGGCTTGAGCTTGAGTAACATTAGTTTTTTTTGCCCACCGACAATCCTTTTGAATAAGACAATACCCTTCTTACTGGGTGTTCTTGATGTTTATGCAAATCTTCAATAACGAGAAGAAACCATGTATGTTCTAAAAAAATCATTTTTCTTTTAAATTCTTAAAAAATATTTCTCTTCCTCTCCATTCAAATTTGTTTCGCTTCCCTTTTTTGCAATTTAGTCACACTAGCTGACTGCATCCTAATCATGCTTTTTCACTGCTAAAAGACCAAAAGAGATCGTTCCGGTTGATATGGACTCAGATGAAGAATTCATTGACAACGGTTCCGGAAGGGAACTGCGTGAGCATCTGTTAAGTCCAGAACCAGAAGGAACTACTAAAAGAACAAGATCAAAAGTGGCTATTACCAGTCTTAAAGGTGCTAATGGAGGCTACAGTTGGGAAGATGATTACCAAAGACCATGGGAAATAGTTAAAGATGATGCCGAAGGAGGACATTCTTTGGTTCATTTGGTACAGCAGATGATCGAAGCTCGAAAAAAGAAAATTCTAAAAAACCCAACGACTCCATTCCAAAGAGGAATCATACGAACTCTTATCGTTGTAATCGATGGCTCTCTGACTATGTTGGAAAAGGACCTTCGGCCAACAAGATTTGGAGCAATGCTCAATCTATTGGGAGAGTTTGTAGATGAATTTTTTGACCAAAATCCTATTTCTCAGATTGGAATTGTTATGATGAGGAATGGAGTTGCACAGGTGGTATCTGAAGTAAGCGGGCTGCCAGAACACCATAAGGATAGAATTCGAGGGTTGAAAGCTCGTCAACACAATAGAATTGAACCAAAAGGTGATCCTTCGTTGCAAAATGCATTGGAACTCGCACGTTCGCTTTTGGGATCTAACTTCGGTGATCCAAGCCTAAGCAGGTCAAAAAGCTCCAAAGAGGTATTGATAATATTTGGTGCTTTATTTACCTCTGATCCAGGTGATATTCATCAAACAATTAATACGTTGGCGAAAGAAGAGATTAAAGTCAAAATTATTGGACTTTCAGCCCAGGTGGCAATCTGTCAAGAAATTGTTGCTAAAACGAACAATTTGTCCAGTAATTATGCTCAAAATCCTGAAATATCCCGTCAGTATGGAGTTATTGTGAATGATGCTCATTTTAAGGAATTGCTTATGGATTGTGTTGAGCCACTTGCCGTGACCAAGGAGTTACATGACTCCGATAAAAAAGATACCGATAGAGTACCCATAATAAAGATGGGATTCCCTCTGAAACATCTGTTGTCCACAACAATAGGAAATAATTCGGTAAACCCGAACTTTCCATCCTTATGTTCATGCCATCCTACTAGAGGATCAAAAGATTCGAGCGACACAGTAACAGTCTTTCAAAACACAAGTGACATTGCAAACTCGGGATCCGGTGTTACTATTGGCTATGATTGTCCTCAATGTCTCAGCAGAGTTTGCGAATTGCCCATGGTTTGCCCTGTTTGTGGCATCATGCTCATATTGTCAACTCACCTTGCTAGATCTTACCATCACTTGGTTCCACTTATAGAGTTTACTGAGGTTCCGGTCAACAGCGAGTACAAATCAACTCACTGCTATGGTTGTCTCCTTCAATTTCCCTCAGGTCAAGAGGAAAACCTGATGAATACGAGTTCCAGGTATCAATGCTTGAAGTGTAGGAACGATTTTTGCATTGATTGTGACGTATTTGTGCATGAGGTTTTACATAATTGTCCTGGTTGCGAAAGCACTGTCGTCAAGAATTAATGGGCAGCCCAAAATACTTTTTTTTTTCTATTACATCTTGCATCGATGCATGAAGTTAACTCAAACATAATGTTAGTTGTAACTATTAGTATTATTTCATCAAGTGTTTTTGTACCTTATTTCATGTGTGGCTGTACCCTATTTTTTGATTCCAAGACTAATTACCTCCATTAGGAACCCCAAGTATTTTGACCTCCGCCATTACCCCATGCAGAAGAGGATCCACCTTCTGAAGCACCCCAAGCAGAATTTGAGCCTTTGTTACCATTTGAGCCCCAAGCAGAAGCATTACCATTCTTGTTACGACCCCAGGCCGAATTTCTACCTTCTCCCCATACAGAAGCTCGTCCGGTTTTACCCCAAGCGGAGGAATTTCCCGTTTTGCCCCAGGCAGAGGATTCTCCCCCAGTGCGACCCCAAGCAGAGTTGTCTCCAGCCTTTGAGTTACCCCAGGATGAACCTGGACCATTGTTAGTGTTGCCCCATGTCGAGTTTCCGTCTCCGGCTCCCCATGCAGAAGTTGCTCCCGCGGAACCCCAAGCAGAAGAGTTGCCAGCAGAACCCCAAGCAGAAGTATTTCCGGCAGCTCCCCAATTGGAGTTAGCCCCAGCCATTATAGATGGCGTTTTACCTTGCCAGCTTGAGGCAGCCCCACCCACAGCAGGCGTTGCGCCTCCCATCATCATCGGATTACCCGAAGAAAAAGCGGGTCCCAGGGAAGAAGAGGGTCCACGTCCACCGGTTTCCGAGGCACCAATAAATCGTAAATATGGAATAGATTCGCCTCGAATGAGCACACTCAACTTTGTCTTGTTAACTTTGATCTTCTTGGATTTAGTGTGCAACTCGATTCTAGCGTCCACATCATCAGTTTCAATGACTTTACCCATGAGACCTTTGTGATTACCACTGTTAATAATGACGTCTTTGCTGAGCAATTTATCTCTTCCACCGACACGCATTTTGCCTCCTTGAACTGCGACAGGGGCTTTCTTGAGATTTGGATTCATACGACTGAGATCTGGGCCCAAGTTTCTGGAAACTATCAGATTCTTTGTTGAGACGGTGCTAACATTAAGCGCATTGGTAACAAATACACCAAGATTCTCAGAAAGCTCACGCGACTCGACAAAGAGAATGTTTTTGTAAATGTGGAGGATAGTTCCCTCTTTCTTCTTATCTCCCACATTTTCTTTAACCGAATCACCTACTTTGATTGTGAGTCCATTTCTATCGGTTGCCACTTGTTCACGCCTAGTAAGCTTGAGCTTACTAGAGATTCCTGTAGGTTTGACGTTCATAAGACGACCATCAGAGGTAAGAATGCCATAAAATCCAGTCTCGGCTTTCACAATGATACCAAACGTGGAAGCATTTAGTTGCACCAAATCCTTGATTTCGTACAAGCTGTTTACCATATCAGCACTAGTTGATGAATCAGTAGCCTTGATAAGATAGTTAGCGAAAACACGTACATCTTCTTGTGTTTGGTCGCTTATAAACACAACCGAATCCCCGTCAAGTTTGATGACCAAACCAGTTTGGTCTGTGTGCTTACCTTCAATGACTTTAACATGATCACCAAGGGCAAAAACCTTACGTAAATCTCCTGAGGTCACTGTAATTTCAGTGTTGATGAGCTGTCTGTCTCCAGCATTAACCACAACAATAGTAACTTCATTAAGCGAAACACTGACAACCTTACCTAGAGTTCTTGCTTGCTCACCACGGCGAATCTCTACATTGTCACCAGGCTGGAATGCACCAACTTGGCCGGTTTCGTGATTCTTGCTGTTTTTCAAAGTTGCAGCCACGTTTGCAAGATCTAAACCTTCGCCATTCTTGGCACCACTCTGGAATAGATCCAATTCATCCAATCTTGGATGAATATCTTTGGTTTGAATAAACTGTAATTTGAAATCTTTGAAGAGATAGCCATCTTGGTACTCTTCTCCTCTGTACACAAAGGAACGTAAGCCTCTACCGGTTTGCAACCCTTCGGGGTCATATAATCTTGCCTCTTGTTCATTGAAGAGGTTTGGCATAGGTCTGATCTTCAGCTTAATTTTCTTTCCATCGACTGTGGTTTCGTCATTTTTTCCATAGTCGAGACGTGGGACCAATTTACATCTGACTTCCAAACCGTTTTCAGATAAATTGTCCACAATTGCCAAATCATTTTTGTATTTACCCCTTGTGATTCTGGCATATATTCCAGGAACGATTTCAACATCAGTGGATTTCACTTGTTTAAGTAAATCGGGGTATTCACTGACTGGAACTATGAGTCTTTGATTTGCATAAACATTGACCATTCCTGTCAATGCTTGTTGGATTGCTTCGGGTTTTTTAGCCTCAATGTAGATATAACCCTTGAAGGCGTCTCTTTGAAAAATTGTTAGAACTTCAAGAGGACGACCCAGACGAGCCAAAGTGCGTTTCTTTTCGTACAATTTCTTAACAAGTTCCTTCTCTCGACCAGGAGTGCATCGTATAGCGAAAATGGCAGGGTCGTTAATAGAGGGCATCAATAACTTCTGGGAGACGATACCAGTGGCAGCAGTATCTCCTCTATAGACGGTATGTGTCTTACGGTACCTTTGCTTCAAAGTCTCAGCTAAGACTTCAGCATCTTGGTCCTCGGCTTCTTGACGCCGACGGTCATATTGTCTATGCAATCTGTCATCCTCAAGGTGAGGCACATTGAGTTCTCGTTCGTTATGATCATCAGAGATAAACTGTTCTCGCAAAAGTTCAGCCTCTTCGTCGTCTTCATCTAGTTCGTCTTCTTCTTCATCATCAACTTCAGCCTCGATATCAAGGAATTGATTGGCCCGTCTTCTCTTATTTTTCTTGGAGCTAACACGACCTATTTCATCCTCGTCATCATCTTCACCGTCGTCATCTTCGTCCTCTCCGTCATCGTTTTCATCATCTTTCTCGGATTTAGGCTTCAAAATTTCACCTTTACTTGAGTTTTCTTCATCTTTATTGTCAAATTCTTCCTTTTCTTCGCTGTTATCAACGGTTGGCCCAGTTAACTTCTTAGACTGAGATGGCAGATCTGGGGAGTCTTCTTCTCTTTGACGTTTAATGCTTTTAGGCACATCTTGGTCATCCCCAACCTGAGCAGTAGGACTTGAGTCAGACATTATCGACCTTGATTTTTTTTGGGATGTGCTTGAAAATGCAAAAGGTCGAAGTATCTTTTTTGGAGGGGAAACGAGTTGAATAGTGCGTGTCTTGGCCCATTTTTTTAGAAGCGTGACAAGACAAAAAAACGGATGATTGAAATGAAGAACGGATAATTGAAATTAAATGAATGATAGTTTTTTTTCAAAGAATTGAATTTTTTTTGTTTGTTCTTTTCATATTTTGTTTTATGTTTTTTTTATCTATCAAAATGGTGCAAGAACTTCAGGGATCTCATCCAGGTACTTTCCTAGCTCAATTTTACACAGCACAAGATTGAAATGGTTGAAAATGAAAAGTTGGGGAATTAGTTTTTTGAAAAGAATCATTTTTTTTTTCTGATTTGGAAAGAGAATATGAAAAATAAAATTTTGTTTGAACGCTCATCTCATATAAGTCTAACCAGTACACAAGAATCCAATTTATAATCCACTATTCCACAATTGGAGTAACGTTCTATTTACAACAAAGAACTTGAAAAACGATAGATTTTTTCAAATTATCAGGTGGCTCCAAAAAAACTCATAATCGAAAACAATAGACTAAAATTCAATTGTGTCATGGACTGGATTCTATTGGCTAGTGATCACATTTGGCCTGGTGAATAATATTATGACAGAGATTAGTGTAGAGGGTACATAATAAAACCATAGGGAAGGGAAAATAAAGTTAAAAAGGAAATTTTCCTGAAAATTAGTGAGATTAATGAAATTATGCAAGTATCATTAATATTTCTGTTAATTCTTTGCTTCACATCACAATGCATGGCGTACCGAAACGTTTTTATTCGTTGTGATCTGACATTCGAACCAAAGATACTACATGATTCGAATTCGGTTTATCGATGTGAAAATAATGGGAACTTTTTCATGCACTCGATAAAACTCAAAGATTCGATCCCAGATCTTGTTGATATGCCCACAACTGGGTGGTTCGAGGTCCAGCCTGGCCTGACCAATATTACAACGGGTATTCCTGAGGCTCTATCCTCTTGCCTCTTCTGCACTGAGGGAGATGGAGGTCAAAAATCAATCACCAACACTGAAACTATATTTTTGACAACTGCAGGAAGCTTCAAACTTCCTCTTTTCAATGCTCTCTTTTTCCAATACAATTTTACTCCTGCAATTGGACTGAGAGCTAGAGTTTCTCGAATTGTAGAATATGGCTGCCTTGCCTTACTGGGAGAAACTACTCAGATACTACGGAGATTCGATGAGTATTTTCTAATCGGATGGAAAATTCGCCATATTCCAACTTCTGAAGATATCAAAAATTTTGATGACAACAATGGTGACAATGAAAATTTAGAATTTGGTTCCTGGATCTTAATCCCTGATTTCAAGTTCGTACAAGAACATGAAACAGTTATGTGCGCTACAGAGTCCAGTCTGTTACAATGTCAACAATAAACTAAGTTCCAGTACATTTCTAAACCATTCAAATTATCTGATCTCTTTTTTATTGTTTTCAGTTTATTATCTTTTCATATTGTCATCAAGAACATTGTCATTTTGTCAACTTGTCACCTTGTCACCTTGCTATGTCTTCATCTCATCTCATCACTGACCTCATCTTAACTAGTTTACATCGAAACAGTTAAGAATCGCACCCATTCGTAGCAATAAAAAGTTAGTTTTTTTTACCACGAATATCAAACACTATTAAATGGATTAATTAATTTTGAAGTTATATTATTTTGCTTTTTGTTCCCCAAATATCACGATGCACGGGTTTTCAAGAAACGTGTGGAATTCTTACCATCCACAACTTTAAATCGTATCGCTTCCAACATCTCCATATCGTATCATACACCAATGTCTGAACAGATTCAAGTGCTCGCTCAAGAGCTCAAGCTGAGCTTAAGAAAGTTCCCAAACTTCCCCTCTGAGGGAATCTTGTTCGAGGACTTCTTGCCAATCTTCGCTAACCCTGAGTTGTTCCGTAAGCTTCTTAATGCATTTAAATTGCATTTGAAGGATGCCAAAATTGACTACGTCGTCGGGTTGGAAAGTCGTGGCTTTCTTTTTGGACCTGCTTTAGCTTTAGAGTTAAACGCTGGTTTCATTCCAGTGAGAAAGCCAGGTAAACTCCCTGGCCCAACTTTGACCGCTTCTTTCCAGAAGGAATACGGAAGTGATGAATTCCAAATTCAAGTTGGCGTGATTCCAGAAGGCGCAAGAGTTATTATCGTCGATGATATTTTGGCCACAGGTGGGAGTGCAAGTGCTGCAGGTCAATTAGTTTCTGAAGCAAAGGGTGTTGTTTCTGAGTATTTATTTGTAATGGAATTGGATTTCCTCAAGGGAAGAGACAAGTTGGACGCTCCAGTATTCACATTGCTTAGCGGACAACCCGAGAAGTTGCAATAAGGAAGTACTTTAATTTAAGTCATATGATCCAAATGTAAAGACGATTTCATTAAAGCGATGGTGCCAAAGCAAAAAAAACAAAAAAATAATGTCGAGGCTAGAACAATATATGCGTAGATTTGATCACCTCTCAGACTCTCAGGCTCACAGACTCATAGGCTCACAGACTCTTGAACACGAGAAAGGCAAGGTCATCAACGTAGAAGTAAGCAAAGTAACCTTGCTCATGGGTCACATACAGACCAAATGACTTACCCACAATAACATGCCAGGATGAACCGTACAAAAGGTCCAATTCTTTCTTTAAAAAAGCAGCTATGTCTCTTTCAACTTTATAGGATTGTCTTGCATCACAAGCCAATTCCAAGACTTTGACCTGGATACTTTCCGCGAGATCGGAAGCTTTCAACACAACTGACAATGTTAGAATTTGAAAATTAACTGGTCAAACCAATTACATACCCTTAGAGTCGGAGGGAGGGAGTGATGAAGCGTACATCTCAAATTAACCTCCTCTTGTCTCTGTCTGTTTGAATAGACTAAGTTTAGTGATGTACAGGATTTGTGGTTTTTACCCAAACTATGGTTTGTGAGCCTGATACCTTTCGTTAAATTTTCTTTGTGGCGGACACTTTTATTCTCAAGAATTAAAGTTCTTTATAGATTAATTCACACACAATTTTTTTTTATAACTTTAGCTAAGTATTCTTTTTATAAGTGGCATCCTGATACAATATTAATTATGTACGGACATCAGTAGACAGTCTAAGAAGACAGCAGATCCCGATCATTACATACCGTCACTATCTGAATCTTTTTTTTTTGAAGAACGGGAGCGCGTTACTATAAAAATTATGTACATGAGGTCTGTGTGGGATTTTCTGTGCAAATAGAAGACATTTTGCAGGCTTTCATGGGAGTGTCTCGGCTCCAGTGATATTTAGGTGCTACGTACTGTCTCTACAAGATCCCACAAGGAGATTAAATAGAGACCGAACATTTTCTGGGCTTTTCACCGTGTTTCTGATTTTTGGGATGAGTTTTAGGTGAATGAATTTTTTTGTGAGTTTTAGGTGAGTCTTGATGATGTATCGTGCCAGGTTATATGCTTGAGAGGTGTGATTAAGGGTAATTGAAAGAAAGAACAACGATTTGACATTTAAGAAGTTTATGAGTGACTTAGGAAATAATTAATTGATGTATTTTGGAGTTTTTTGAAATTTTTGAAATTTTGTTGGAATTGTGTTTTGGAAGTGTGATCTACTTGGCAGTGAGTAAGAGAGAGAGTAAAGTAAAACGGAAGATAAAGAGAACTTCAATAGAAGCGAAAGAGAATCAGGTAGTTTTTTCTTAAGTTTTTTGGAGTGGGGTTTCTCAAAGATTTCGTGAAAAATTTTGACTGAGGATTTTTGACGAATTTTGGATGAGTTTTCTGGATCTATTCTACCTCAGACAAGTGTGGATTGAATTGATATGATGATCGTCAAAAGAGACAGTTTGACATTTCCAGGAGCTGAGATTCTTACAGTTGTTTTTGGGGATGATTAATTGATGGATTTTGGTTTTTTTTTTGTATTTTTGTTTTGGAAGTGTGGGTTGATTAGTACATTGACTGAGAAGATGATGGACTATGGGTAGGGAGTGGAACAGAATTAAAGGGGAACTTAAACTTGGCTTGAAGAGTTTTTTAAGAGAATATTCTGTCGTTTTCTTTTGATTTTGAGCAAGCGTTTTTTTTGATTTGATATGGGGGTGAGTTATTATGTTTTTTTGGAAGATGGGTTGTGATTTTTTGTTTGTAATTCATGGTAGAAGTGAACTGATAGTAGCAAAAGTATAAAACGACAATCAAAAATCGAAAATACGTTTGAATCTTGTTATTTTCACGAGAGCCAATAATAAGGACTTATATTTTATGTTTTGAAGTTTTTAATTGGTTTCTGTTGAATTTTTTGGATGTTATTTGAGTTTCTGTTACGAAAGTTGAAGACCTAGGCAACAGAAGTAGTAGCAAACGCAAAAGAAGAGAAAAAACAGTGCCAATGTAAAACAAATTACCTATATATGATCAGAAAAGAAAAATTAATTTTTTAGGGTAATTAAAATTTTTTCAAGGTTAGATACTGAGTGAGATAGAGTGGAGAGAGTGAATAGTGGAGAGTACAGAGAGTAGAGTGGAGGGAGTAGAGAGAGTAGAGTGGAGAGAAATACAGCAGTAGGACAAGTAAAAAAAGGTTTTGTTTTTGTGTTTTCAGCCAAAATAACAAAATATGTCTGAATTTATTTCTTAATACCTTTACTTCATATCCCAAAATTATGCGTTTTTTACACCTTTCCTACCATTACTTCCACTGATAGTTTCCAAGAATGGATGGACTAGGGACACCAAGAAACATAAGCATATTTCTATGAAGCTCTCACTATCGATCAACTAAAAATAGCAAGTTTTGAAAAAAAAAATTTCCCTTATTATACCGACAAAACAAACAAAAAAATTAACCAGGCCAGAGAAAGACCTATTGGAGCCATACCAACCTTCATTCTCGGGTTGTTTATACCCCCCCTCTGTCACACAGACACTTATTAGTGGAGCCAAAGTTGCAATCCAAAAGTTGCAATGACCCAATCCACAATTGCAACAGATCCAGCCAAATCATTGGAAATTCAGACCCATTACTACAAAATCGCCCACCTCCAACTGGTGTGTTATCTGATTTATTCTACAAAAGGCGATGTATCCGGATCATTTCTACTAGAGCTAGAGGTGGAGATTCGAGCCCAACACCCAAGAATCCTCTTAACATACTATAACAAACATCTTTATCAATTTCATTTGAGCCATTGGGGCCCACAGCTGGCGACAGATACTCCAGAATACATTAATGCCTTCGAGAATAGTTGTGATCGACTCGACCAAGAACATCCCCAGCTTCTTCTAAAACAAAGAAGAACAGTGAAAGTTGGCAAGTTGGCGAATCATACCAGGGTATCCAGAGGAGCCTCTAAAAATGAATTTGAAACCAAAGAAGATCAACAGTCCGATGAATACTTGCCCTTTGCTAGCCTATCGTTCCTTAAAGCCGTGAAAAAATCTTTGCTATATAATATCTCATTGCAGGGAGACATGGTGATTTTCGGAAATTGCGTTGTGGGAAAAATAAATGGGACAAATTTCCAATATAGAGTGACACAGATTGATCCTATTCTTTTGGGTAATGGTGATATTGTTGTGTCACTTACTCAAAGAAACTCACTCATTCTCTTCAGCTCGCTCATTCTAAATTTGGAGAAAAACTTCTTGGATTTCTCCCTTGCATTTGTTGTGTATGTGATGCCATCGGGTCTAAGGTGTCACCTATATGACACAAGTAATGTTCTAGCCAGCTTTACACGAACACCCCCCAAAGGAAATGAACAATTAGCTCGCTTATTGCAGCTAACCACTGGAATAAAGCTTGAACTTGATGAAACATTGTTATGGGTGAAATTAATACCGAATCTCCAGCATTTGAATAACCAAACATCCAAGATAGCCCAGTTTATACACAATGTGGATAATAAGAAATTCATTTTGTGGCCTTGGAAGCTCTGTCTTTTGCAATTTGGCAGCGCTGAGAAAGTAAATGACTTAAAAGGGCCAGATTCTTCTACAGATCCTTTATCATTGATTTCAGACTTCCTTCAATTTTCTATGAACTGCAACGAAGAGTCTAAAATGAAAGGAATACCTCAAGTTGATTTCAACAAGGTTCCTTGTACAACTCAACGACCATTTTCTACTGAATCCATGTCTTCTACCGCTTTAAAGAGACAAGATAGTCAGAAAGGAGTGACTTTTAACTTCAACAAGGACTCAGACCACTCAAACAATACCTGTGAAGTTCCTGGGCTCGATTTATATTCTTCGTACCCAGATAACATGTCTGACAAAATGAGTGATGATGAACAAAATGTTATTGATAAAAACCAAGCTCTTGAAGAGACCGATATACCTAGTGAGGCCGAAGATGACTTATTCGGAGAGAGCCCAACCCCTGGCAATGCTAACTCAGGTGTATTTGATGGCACTCCTTTGATAACTGCTGATGACAATTACAAAGCCACAAATTCACCTAATGTGAAGGAAAACCAATGGGGCAGCAAGCAAGAAGCTCTAGATTTAGCTTCAGATAATTCTGAAGTCAGAAGTTTTCCCCAGGACAAAATTCCTCTCTATTTTGAAAGCAACATGAATCAAACTCCATCCGAGTCCGCAATTTTCGACATCCCAAGGGATGAAATGATAACTGTGATTCACAAGAGTCCGGATGTATCATCGTATGAAGACCCGGGTGCTCCACTTCCTTTAGCCCCAACTCCATATCTCCCTCAAAATAATACCACTTTACCATTTAGCGGAGTTTCTAAGAACCCATTTAAACAACAGAAAGTTGGTAAAGGGCTAGGAGATCTTGAGACAGGGAAAAATCCACATTCGAGAGATGATCAACTGAACGAAAACAACTTAAAGTACATGTTCTCCCCTATTATTTTCAATCCGAAAATAAAGAACAAGATTGACACCAAATACGGAAAAGGAGGAAAGTTTTATGTCGAAAGAGACTCGGATTCCAGTACTAGTTCCACAAGGATTCCATTTAAAGCAGGGGATAGGCGTTGCAGCTCGATTAGAAATGACGACTTCCAACTTGAACTTTCTCCCACCCTTAGAGAAGACGGAATTCCTCATTCTAGAAAAGCCTCTCATATCCCCGACTTTAAGACATTGGAGGACGTCAAGAGTAGGGATGATAAGTTAACTTTTGAGCCCTCAATTGAATCATCTTCTCAACTTTCTCAAAATGAGTCAAACAAAGAATTTACTCACTGGGAAAATGAGTTGGATGATGACTCTAAATTTTTTTCAGAAATCAAAGATAAAAGAGATGATAGTCCAAACAATGAAGAAGACGAGGATGAAGAAAGTGATGCGGATGAAGAATTCCAAGAGAATAATAATAGTCCTCTAACTCTTAACATTAGAGACTCCGAGAATATAATTTCGAGCCCAAACATTGCTACCTCTTCAATGCAGAAACATGAAATTAACTCAAAGCCTTCTGATATGAAAAGCACTTCCGTTGCTCTTTCCCAAGCAAACCAATCGTTAAAAAATGTACAGCCAGAAGATTATGAATCGCCTAACTCTGGACCATCTTTTGGCAGTATTTCTGCTTCTCCAATGTCTGAAATTGTATCAGTGAAATTGAACCCTGAGGACATAGATGATAATTCAGGGGCAGTTATTAATGGCGAGCAACAACTGCTGGTTAGTCCTAATAGCCAGAATTCTGCAAAGGTTCTGGACTCGAACTTTGACTCTGATGAATCAAAACGCCCCAACTATCTTCCATTGATTCACCGAAGCATCAATGTTTTTAGCATTCCTAGCTTTTTTCTTCTTAGGGATATGTCGAATCACAGGAACGCAAATTCTACTTCCAATGATTTTGCGATAGATGTTGACGATGAAGCTGACGATGATTTTGAAAGTTCTGATGGTGGATTATCTGTCAGCAAGGCTAATATTGAAGAATACTTGAGCCACCTTACTCCTAATTTAGCATTTGACTGTGGCTCCTTCAATTTGACTGATCATTTGAAATTAAACCTTCCTGAATTTTTTGCTGAAAATGTATTTCAAGATGCGACAGATGGCTCGGTGTCGGATGACAGTCTCAAGATCATATCTTCAGTCTTTCCACTTAATTACAGGATTGAGTTAGCTGAATTGCTTCGAGGTAGCGAAAAGAATCCATCCAACGACATGCAAGGCTCTTCTGAAAAGTCTAAGAATCAAATGATGTTCTTTGATCAATTCGTTGACGAAAGCTTACTAGAATCACCAATGTCAGGCAGAAACTTAGATCTGATTTATTGGGATACTCTTCTTCCAGATAGAAGACTGAATAAGGATAACTTCGGTCTTTATCGAGAAGCTTCCAAAGAAAGAAATCGTCGTGATTCTGCTACTAAAATCAATGAAAATTCGATTTTTCTTTTGAAGCCGGTTAAGACAAAAGTCTTGAAAAATGGCAAAGACGTTGTCAACTTGGATTATGTGGGCACTCAATTTTGGAACTACTTCAATTTCTATCCCATTAATGGTTCAAAGAAATTTCAGGTTCTTTTAGTCACTGAAAACGATCCTCGGACTAATAGTGGTCGAATATTCGAAGCACAAACGCCGAATTTTCTAGAGTCGTTAAAACAAAATTTGTCGAAGAATCATTTCGGAAGCTTAAAAAAGCTTCATTTACCAGCACCAGAAAACAGACAAGACCTTGATGGAATCAATAATGGTCTATTGTTGATAGATAGGTTGACTGATGATCAACTGTACACCGAATATTACAAAAATATCAACAAAAGGTTGAAGGTTCTTGCTGAGCTCATCAAGTTGGACCTTATTAACAAGTCCAACCGGTTCGAGTTTGACAGACCACTTTTGCTCCTTTTTGTGAACTTCGACAACAGTGTACATTCCGTTTCTCAAATTGCGAAGATTTGTCGGAACTTCCGCTTAAATTTGAACTCACACCATCTTTCGCTTGTCAATTTCTTTTCACATATCATTCCCAGCAACTCTATTGCCAAAAGAGTTGGGCGAAACTGCCGTTTCAAGATCCTATCGGAATTGAAACTATCCAAGCTCTCCATGATTTTGTACAACAAATGCCCTGCAACATCTTCTGCTACGACTTTACAAACAAACACGGATGGGTGCATAACGAACCTGCTTTACACAAACTTGGTCAAAGAGTCGCCTTCCGCATTACACTTCAAGGTATTAAACAAAATCAGTCGAGAAGGTTCCACCTCTGCATTTTATGATGATACGTTTCTACATGTTGCATACGAGAGATCTGTCGATAAGGAATGGATTCTGGCCGCATGGTCAGATCCCTGTGGAGTATTAACTCTCATTAAATCATGGCATTGTCTGAGGAAAGCCAGCGACCAAAATACCCAAGGAAACTATGATTTGGGATCAATAATTAATGATATTTGGTCTATATCAGGTGTTATGTTTTCAAAACTCAGCAAGGATCCTCTTCAGTGTACTTTTTCTTCTGGTAAGAAAAAGTACTTGGTTCTTACTCGACTTAGTAGCATAATTCCTGATGATGAGCTAATTCATTGGAAACGCTTGACAACCAAGGACAAAGAGATTTCTTTGGTTGTATTATCAACAAATCGTCTCCCAAAAATGTTATTTCAAAGCAACAAAGACTCCCTGTCAAATAATATTGGCACTCAAGAGTCAAAAGAGTCTTTGAAAACGTCCACTAATGTTGAACAACTGAGTTTGAACGACAGGATTGTTGAAGAGTCAGGTACAGAATTCATCAGATCATTCGAAGGGGTGAACACTTCCCCGATCAATGGCCTAAATTTCACTTCTCCGATCAATTCAAACGTCTCCCAGTCACCTATTCAATTTCTCAATACCCCTGGAAATTTTCCATCACCTGCTGATGCAACAAATGCCACTAATACTAATGATTCAGATATGATAGTTAGACCACCGTTCCATGATATATTGGCAGTGTTACCAAAAGTTGCTCTTCCCTCTTTCAACTCACCCACAAGGGCAGGAATGCTGATTGGGTACTTGCTCAAGGAAACTCCGGAATTCGATAATGATAATGTTCAAAGATACTTGGTCTTTGAGGTCACTTTGTTGAGTTGCTCAGCATATTGGAACCTTAACTCTTTGATGAAAACATTATTGGATCACTACAAGAAACTCATAGTTATCAACGAAATCATTGGTACTTGTAACAATACAAGCACCCACGATGAGGATGGAAACACCTCAAATTCCGATCATCTCAGAAGTTTTGTTCCATGGCATATCTCGGCTGTTGGAAAAACCCTTGAGTACCTCACCCATGTAAATGTGGGAGGGATTGACCCATAAAAACACGGGTTTATTGTTTTCCAAAGGAGTGAGTTGGAAAAATGGAAGTTGATATGTTGCTCTATTTTCTGTGTTACTGGTTCATGAATCTGCCATAGAGAGCTTATTTAGTATTGAACGAGACTGTGCATTAAAATGGGGAGACAAACAATTCGTTTTGGGTTATTTTTGATCTCATAGAGAAGATGGTTAATTTAATTCAATTCTTGTCTCTGTCCACATCCCAGTTTTTCAAAGGTTCTGTTTGAAGCTACTCTCATTTTTCTGCAATCTCTCGACCTCTCAAAAGCTGTCGCTACTACATTTGCCTCAACTTTAAGTTTCGTGACCGAAGATATCTATCTAACATTGGAAATTAACTCTTCCATTCCGGAATCATCCAAGTCTTTCCTGGATTATTTTCGCTATGGATTGTCCTGAAAGTGATACCACGGTAAGAGAAAAGACAAAACCCAGTACCCGGGAATTATCTTGAAAAACTCCGACCGATTTGAATAGCACAAACCAAATTTTGCCATTATCAAATTTACCCCCAAGAGCAAGGCCATGAAATTTGACCCTTTTCAATCCCGGTCAAGGGATATCATGCAGTCCGGATCGTTCTCCATATCAGTCATTGGACTGTCTGGCGAATTAAGAGAACTGAAAACTACTGAGCGTAGACGGAACATCTCAGATAAAATGGCTACTAAAGATGGATTTACCCTTGTGGTGATGGGTGCTGGTGTTATGGGATCTGCATTCACATCAGCCATTCTCAGCTCTGAAATCAAGCCTTTCCCAGGAAAGATCCACTTATGTGTTCACGATGGTGGTGACATGTCGGCGTTAAAAAGAACTTATCCCCACGACTTTATCAGCATTTGGAACGATGCTGAAAACAGAAAGAAAGCTGTTGCTGAAGCTGATGTTATCATTTTAGGATGTAAGCCGTTCCACTACAAGAGTATTTATGAGGAGAACAAAGAGCAATTGGGACACAAGCCCTTGCTTATCTCGTTGTTGGCAGGTATTACTATCAACCAGTTGAGTATTTTCACACCTAATGTTGCCAGGATTATGACAAACACACCTGCCAGGTATGGATGTGGTATGGCTACAGTTGCATTCACTCAATCAGCAGAAAATGAATTGAAGGAGTTTGTTTTGATGCTTGCGGGTACTCTTGGTACCGCTATGGAGATTCCAGAGAAGAACATGGATGCTGCTACTGCCCTTGTTGGGTCAGGGCCAGCGTTTTGTCTTCTTATGATGGAGGCTTTATATGATGGGGGTGTTAGAATGGGTCTCCAACATGATGTTGCAAGAACAGCTGCTGCAAAGGTTATGGAAGGAACAGCAAAAATGGTTTTAGAGACCGGTGAACATCCTGCTGTATTGAAAAGTATGGTTTGCACTCCTGGAGGAACCACTATTGGTGGTTTGTTGAAGATGGAAGATAGTGGGGTTAGAGGTGCTATTTCCCGTGCTGTTGAGGAGGCAGCTATAATTTCAGCTTCTTTTTCAAAATAGATTTATTTTTGTGAATCTAAGAGGGAGCTTTTCTTTCTTTTAGATCATAAATCACTTCATGAGAATATACAATGACACAATGATACATGATACATGATAAATGATACATTGACATGATGAAACAAAGGTCAATTAGTAAATTGGTATATTGGCATATTGGAATTGGGTTCCAGAAATATCTGGTTATCTATTTATCTTTTTCTTGACATGATTATGCCAATATCTATGTAGTAATCAATTGCTTAATCGATTCAGCACCACTAGTTCTTGAAATTTTTCATGAACAGACTTATGTGTTCAGGTGAAAGGTTGATTCCAGCCTCATCTAATTTGTTTTTTAGCTTTGTTGCTTGCTCACGAACGTCCGACTGTGCAAATAAACGCATCATTTGCATCATTGAAGGTTTCACAGGATCGAATCCTTTTTCAACAAGAAGATTTTGGAAATCCCTCAAGATTTGCACAATTTCTGGGTCCGCTTGAAGCTTCTGAATGATTTCCTTGAGCTTTTCATCTTCACCTGGAGAGGTCGACGCCCATCTCACACCTACATTAGCACCAGAAAGCCTTGGGGTTTTCGTCAAAACTCTAGGATAAATAGAACGAATTGGAGCGATTGTAGCCCTACCAATGAAAATTCTTGGAACTATTCTAAACATATTATGACTGAGTTTAGAGTTACTGTTTCAATCCAAATGGCAGTCGTATTGCTCTACATTTCAATGGTGTACCAATACACCCGTGCACCAAAACCTGCAGACAGAACGAACCGCCAGCTAACGACGAAGACGAATTATACTTCTTTAATTCAACTTCCCAAGCAAACAAATAAGTCACAGGATGTCTCACGAGGGCCAAGAAGAATTGTTGGACTACTCCGATTCTGAAGAGATCGCCGTCCAAACCTCCACCACCGTCGACGATGCCACTGAGTCTAAAGAAGCTGACAAGAAGGGCTCATACGTAGGTGTCCATGCCACGGGTTTCAGAGACTTTCTTTTGAAGCCTGAGTTGTTGAGAGCTATCGGAGACTGTGGTTTCGAGCACCCATCTGAAGGTTCGTATAATTACTTCTTATTTGGGATGATTAAAATGGTCACTGTGTAAGGGGATATACATATGGTGAATAATGATGAAAATTAATGGGGAGTGACGGAAAATGATGAAAAATACTGGAAAAGGATGGGAAATATACTTTGAATTACTATCCCAATCTGTTAGAATTAACAGTGCTTTCTATTATTTGGTCCTTTTTCGTTTATTTGGTTATTTTTGGTAATTGTTGGTCTGTTTAACAAAGGACCCTTACCAAATAGACCACATGGGTCTTTTGTGGATCTTGATCTCTGAATCTCCAACTATGAGTTTATTCAGTTTTGGAAAGTTCAAGGTACCATTGCGTTCTTAGCTTTGCATTAATTTGCAAATAAACCGCTTGACTTATTGAGGATCCAGTTTCCAATTTCCACTATCCATGATCCATATTCCATTATCAATCACAATCCCTCTCACCTCAATCGTTCATTGATCTCCCACTCCCATCAAATGAATCACTAACAATTTTTAGTCCAACAAGTTTGTATCCCACAATCTATCTTGGGTACTGATGTTTTGTGTCAAGCTAAGTCTGGTTTGGGTAAAACTGCCGTCTTTGTTTTGTCTACTTTGCAGCAATTGGAACCAATTCCAGGTGAAATCTCCACTTTGGTAATTTGTCACACCAGAGAATTGGCTTACCAAATTAGAAACGAGTACGCTCGTTTCTCCAAGTACATGCCTGATGTCAAGACCGATGTCTTCTACGGTGGAACTCCAATGGCCAGAGACTTGGAGAAGTTGAAGAACAAGGAGACCTGCCCTCATGTTGTTGTTGCTACTCCTGGTAGATTGCACGCTCTTGTCAATGAGAAGGGAATCCGTTTGAACAATGTCAAGTCGTTCGTAATCGATGAGTGTGACAAGGTTTTGGAGTCCTTAGACATGAGAAGAGATGTTCAAGACATTTTCAAAAACACTCCTCACCAAAAGCAAGTCATGATGTTCTCTGCTACTTTGTCTCAGGAAATCCGTCCAGTTTGTAAGAAATTCATGCAATCTCCTTTGGAAATCTACGTTGATGATGAAGCCAAGTTGACTTTGCATGGTTTGCAGCAATACTATCTTAAGTTGCAAGAAGCAGAGAAGAACAAGAAATTGGCCGATTTGTTGGACTCTTTGGAATTCAACCAAGTCATTATTTTTGTCAAGTCCACCCAAAGAGCTGTCGAGTTGAACAAATTGTTGTGTGCTTGTAACTTCCCCTCTATTGCTGTCCACTCCGGTTTGAAACAAGAAGAGAGAATTGCCAGATACAAGTCATTCAAGGAGTTCAACAAACGTATTTGTGTTTCCACTGACGTTTTCGGTAGAGGTATTGATATTGAGCGTATTAACTTGGCTATCAACTACGATTTGCCAGCAGAGGCCGATCAATACTTGCACAGAGTCGGTAGAGCTGGTAGATTCGGTACCAAGGGTTTGGCTGTTTCTTTCGTTTCTTCTAAGGAGGATGAGGAAGTGTTGGAGAAGATCCAATCCAGATTCGATGTCAAGGTTACTGAGTTCCCTGAGGAAGGCGTTGACCCATCCACCTACATGAACACCTAAAATTTCTAGTTAATAAATAGCGTATGTCGATAAATACTGTCTTACTAGAAAGAAGTTTCTACCTTAGCAAAGTTTTAAGACTATTGCAACACTAGAGATCTTTTGTGATCATTATTCATATTTTTTATCTATTTGTATTATGTAATCAAATCTTTGAATGCAATAGACAGATTTCATTAATGATGTAGAACACCTCTTCTATCTTGCTTTTAGGCACTGGGAACCATTCGTTGTGGATATTGTAAGAAATACTTGTATTCTTATTTTGATTCTTTTTTTGAGCCTTGTTTTCCTCAATACATCCAGTGCATTGAATCTCACCCCTACCAAACTTGCTTTTGAGAGTATGATGCACTTGTTTCTCAACAAGACCGAGATTTTTGGACGCATAGAAACCCTTAGAAGTTTTTTTGAAAGTTAATAAAGGAGACTTCGATTTAAGTGAGAGGTTTTTAAAAAGGTCAAGTAAAGACGTCTTCTTGAATGAGTGAGACAGTGGGTATAGACATGTAAGTTTATGATGGCATTTCTCCTCCCATTGCAGGATTCTGATTTCCGGTGTTTTGGTGGTCATTCCAACTTTTATAAGTATTAGTTTCAGGCGTCTCATATTGATATCTACCCATTTGTCAGCAGTTCTTTTCGAATCCACCAAGTTTCGAGCTTGAATCCATCCGCCTGTGCTATTTCCATGAAGAAAGGAGCTCAAAGTGTATACATAGATGTACCCAGCTTGAATGGCATCCTGATTCTGGTGTGTATGTGTATAATTTAAAGCTGGCGAGGAATGGTTTCCTGAGCTTAGCCAATTTTTCACTGGAGCGTTTGGTCTTGGGGTACCTACGTTACGCAATGAGTTGCTTGCTAATTTGGAAGCAATTGGATTCTGTGACTGGTGATAATTGCACCATTCTCCATTAGAGACCCTTTTCAAACAACGAGTGCCTCGTTTGGTGGTCCCTAAGCATTGCACTGTAGTCATATATAGGTGAGAGGGTGAGTTGGATAAAAGCTGTGGTGGTTATCGGGGTTGCCGGTTTAAAAAAATTGCATTTGATAAATTAGAACACTTTGAAATTCTCTTATAGCCATTATTGGAAATTAATTTTTGGTAACGATTTTGGTGACAATCACTTCCACTGGTGTTATCTATCAGTATTCATTCCAGTTTTAAGGCTTATATATGAAAGGGAAAAGAAGAGACGAAACGACTGGGTGTAAGAGAAAGGTGTAGAAGGACGAAAGAATAAATGGATAAGTGAAAGCGGGGTAAGTGAATTAATGGATAAATGCTAGATTTCTGATTGAACGATTGATTGATTGATTGATTGATTGATTGATTGATTGATTGATTGATTGATTGATTGATTGATTGATTGATTGGTTGATTGATTGATTCATTAGGACTTCAATATAACGTCTTTGCAGCTGATCTTCTATGAAGTAGGACAGCCTATAGATCCTATATATAACCCACCCACTTTGTTTCTCAGCCGTGTTTCACTGGTGTGTCTCTTGTACTTTTCTACATTGGGAAACACTTAACCTGATTCTGAGTTCCTACTTGGGACAGTCTAACAATAATTGAAGAAAGATAAATCAATAAAGATAAATGAAAAATTTTAGTTAATTGAAAGTTGATGATTATGAGGAAGAATAAGAATGAAGAATATGAAGGATAAAGAATCCTTTTCTTGACTATATGGTCAAACAATAACTATCGAACCTTCTCTCGTCCCAATTGCCTAATTTCCTAATTCAAATTCTCCCACTCCTGCTTTTAAAAGCGTGTATTTACATTTTGAAAAACTCAAACTAATATATTAGATCTGACCATAAATCCCAAAGAGGAAATTATGCAGAAAGACTGAAACATATTTGTTTCAAACAGTCAGATGGAAGCAAATAAGACCCCATAGAGGAAACAAAATACATTCATTCGGAACAATTAGAATAATCGTGAATTTTCAACTCAAATAAAAAAAAAGGTCTTATTAAAAAAAAAACTTAACAATTTCGCCAAATCATCAATCAATGGGTTCCGAAGCACATAATTCTCCACAAGTATTAAATGTTCCTTATCCTGCACTACTACCTTTGACAGCTCATGAGTGCACATCACGTGGACTTGCATTATTTGCAGCCAAAGTGCACAATCTCTAATATATAGTGACACCTCTCGGCACATCTTTTGTTGTTGTATAGTATTCTTGAATTCGAAAACGACCTTGAAATTTGAATATTTTGACTCACAATGCCTTCTCATTTCGATACCCTTCAATTGCATGCCGGGCAAGACGTAGAAAAGCCTCATAGTGCTAGAGCTCCACCAATCTACGCTACCACTTCTTACGTTTTTGATGACTCCAAGCATGGTGCTCAATTGTTCGGTTTGGAAACCCCTGGTTACATTTACTCTCGTATCATGAACCCAACCAATGACGTCTTTGAGAAGAGAATGGCTGCTTTGGAAGGTGGTGTAGCTGCATTGGCTGTATCTTCCGGTCAAGCTGCCCAATTCCTCGCAGTTGCCGGTTTGGCTCACGCTGGTGACAACATTGTCTCTACCTCATACTTGTACGGCGGTACTTACAACCAATTCAAGGTTGCCTTCAAGAGATTGGGCATTGAGACCAGATTCGTTGATGGTGACTCTCCAGAAGACTTCCAGAAATTGATTGACAACAAGACTAAGGCTATTTACGTCGAGTCTATTGGAAACCCAAAATACAATGTTCCTGACTTTGAGAGGATCGTAAAGATTGCACATGACAACGGTGTTCCTCTTGTTGTTGACAACACTTTCGGTGCTGGTGGATTCATTGTTAACCCAATTAAGTATGGTGCTGATATTGTTGTTCACTCCGCAACAAAGTGGATTGGTGGTCACGGTACTACAATCGCCGGTGTCATTGTTGACTCTGGTAACTTCCCATGGGCTAGTTACCCAGAAAAGTTTCCTCAATTCTCTCAACCTTCCGAGGGTTACCACGGCTTGGTTATTAACGAGGCTTTGGGCAACCAAGCTTATATTGGTCATCTCAGAATTGAATTGTTGAGAGACTTGGGTCCAGCTTTGAACCCATTCGGTGCCTTCCTCTTACTTCAAGGTTTGGAGACCTTATCTTTGCGTGTCGAAAGACAATCTTACAACGCCTTGAAGCTTGCTCAATATTTGGAGAACTCCCCATATGTTAGCTGGGTTTCTTATGTTGGTTTGCCATCCCACGAATCTCACGAATTGGCTAAGAAGTACTTCAATGGCACCAATTTCGGTGGTGCTTTGTGCTTCGGTGTCAAGGATTTGGAGGAGAAGGTCGTTGACCCATTCCAAGAGGCTGCTGCCAGATTTGTTGACAACTTGAAGCTTGCTTCTAATTTGGCTAATGTCGGTGACTCCAAGACCTTGGTTATCGCTCCATACTACACAACACACCAGCAATTGACTGACGACGAGAAGCTCAAGAGTGGTGTCACCAAGGATTTGATCAGACTCTCCATCGGTACTGAGTACATTGAGGATATCATTGCTGACTTTGAAAACTCCTTCAAGGTTGTTTACGGTGCTTAAAACGGTAATTAGGACCACGATTGAACTATTAATTTTCGCTTCGACTATATAGAAACTTTGCACAAAGCAAAGTTCAATTAAATTAAAGATTTCTATATTTCACTAGCAGTATTATCTTTTTAACCAGCCATATAGTATTTTTAGCTACCTCTATTGTCTTAAACCTGTTTGTTCCAAGGTTAATTACCTCCTGAGACTTGTTCGAGAAGGGAGAGGGGCCTATGCTTTTAAGAGCCCGATTCAACGTTGTCTGATTCCAATATAGACACAAGATAAACTTCACATTACAAGAAAACTTTACATAATTGTGTTTCTATTCGCTCAGTCATGCTCTTCAAGGACTAAACTTGGAGGACTTTCTCACATGAGGTCTATGGGTCAATTGATCACCCAACCTTTTAAGTTCAATTTCAGTGTGGCTTCTATCCAAAGGAGAAAGGATTTCAGTGGAAGCGGTAATTTCAGTAACTTCCGAAAGGGAACTATTTGAGGACTGAGGTAACCCCAGCGCAGTATTTCCATCTAATGGCAATAATGTGGTTAGTTTTATACCTTCAAGATCATTCGCTTCTGAAGAAGAAGCATTTGCAAAATGACGGATGGTGTTCTTCGGTAACAAATGTCTTACTTGCTCATCAAGTTCTGGAGGGTTGGAGCACCACATTGGTATCACCCATATCAACATGGAACAAGCTGTTAGAACAAATACGGTTATGAAAAGTCCCAAAAATGCCGGGCCATAAGTCATTGTGATTTTGAACATGCCTAAAGTTTTCTTGATCGATGAGATTTGAGAAGTTAAGAACCTCATTAATAACCCAAAAGATAATGACATAGCAACACAGGAAACCACTGATATTACAAGGGGTATATGAGAAACCAATTTAACTGACGATAAATCAGGTTTGTTTCCACGCCGGCTGTAAACAAAGAGGGTACTGAAGAACTGAAATGGCAAGAGAACAAACTCGACTATAGAGAACGCTTTGAAAATGGTATATAGGTTCTTATGAGATGGAGTTTCGACAAGATCGGTTTCAATAGCATTGGCGTATAGCAATAAAGTCAGAAACCCTGAATTCAAAAGAATATGTTCGTAGTCGAAGTTGTTTGCATCGTATGGAGTACAATTGAATGAAAAGTTGATATTCACATCTTGAGGCAGATCATAATTCGTTTCAAACCTGAATGAGCAGAAACTTTTGAATCCCATCAAGAAGTACTGCGGTGCCTCCAGTACTTCCCTTCTAGCATAATTAGTTAGCACATCTAGAGTGGATTGGGGTGTCTTCAAATCCTGGTACTCGGGAAACACAGCCACCGCC
This sequence comes from Australozyma robnettiae, assembly GCA_030568975.1. Taxonomy (NCBI): domain Eukaryota; kingdom Fungi; phylum Ascomycota; class Pichiomycetes; order Serinales; family Metschnikowiaceae; genus Australozyma; species Australozyma robnettiae. The sequence continues at coordinate 96,866 of JAJMJD010000031.1, read as the reverse complement.
TGTTGAAAAGAATTTAACGCAATTGATTTGTTCAATATAGTATATAATCCCTCGGCAAGTTCCACATGACCACAGTTCAAGCGGACAACATAGTAGTCCAAGACATCATCTCGCACAGCAAATAGCACCCCAAGAAACACAAAAGCGGCGAATGGAATAAAGAGTCTGATTGATATAAGTATTCGCTGTTGGAGTGTCAAATTGATAAAGGGTTTCTTTAGGTTGAGGTTACTTTGTTTGAAGTTACTTAGTTTGAAGTTATGGACGAACTGCGATAACATGGCATGGAAGGGGACTTGCAACAGTAGAATAGTGGAAAGGGAACGTCAAAGAAGATTATTTGAATATATGGTTAAGGGATGGATTGGAAGTATGAATGTATTTATGATGGTTGGGTTTATCTTGAGTTACTTGTACATAGATGTACCTTATGGGTCGTAGTTGGAGGTACTTTTATTGATAGTAACATTGATCACTACATACACTATCAAGAGAAGAGGGCGATGGGTAATTAATGCAAAATGACGTAGTGGATAAGATGAAATTTTGTAACCAAAATTCACAGAAGGAAAATTAAGATATGAATTTAAGATACTAACGAAAGTCAAACAAATACTTGGGACTTAAGAACATAAGAACTTGGGACGGGTGCAATGAGCAAGAACAAGAAGCAAAAAGGTCTAGAGCCAGCCCTAGAAATCTTCATTGAAACTGAGCTGTCCATTTGTTGCGCGAAACTCGTCATAAGATGGAAGACTCATCACTGAAGGAGGCTGGTAATCAATTTTCTCAAAACCTTCTCTGCTGTCTTCGAGGCTCCTCTTGGTTCCCGATTGGTAACCCAAAGTGGAGAAGTTGACGGGCATATCATTACCCCATTGAGAGACATTCAGTCCCGATTGAAATGTGGACCCACTGTTACATAAAGCAGGAGGAGCATCCATTCCATTTGGTAATTGTACTCTTTCAAAAGCCGGTCTCTTTGGAGTTTCAAGGCGAGAAAAGTACTGTGGGTCATAAGACAATTCTGCATTCTGGGTCAGTGCATAACCGTCTGCAATAGATTTACGAATTCTCATACCCAAAGTGGCTAGGGACGCAATATCCGGGTTTTGCACTTGTGTGGGTGAGGCTCTGTTCATATGTCTTTTCACGCTTGGATTTTCCATCTTTATAATCGGTAAAGTATGTTTTGAAGGAACAAGTGACTTTAAAGTGAAACTTTTTGTGTGAAAAGGCGTTTTTTGGTTATTTGTTTGTTTAGATGTTTTGAATCTGCTCAATCCTGGATTGTTCAAGTTACAGCGTGTGAAAACCTAGGTGTTCAGGAAATTGGGAGTATTTCAAAGAGCAAGATTATAAGGAGAAGTCAAAATTGATCAAAAGTTCAATGATTTGGGCTGCAAGAATGTCTTTTGCTTGCAGAATATATGATCAAGTAGTAGGAGGGGGTTGGTCAGGCACAGTATGTGCAGAGGATGGTTGCCCAATACAGAATTCTGAGGTAAACGATGCGCTAATAGAGGAGAAGTAGGGATGTATGGACATTAGTCTGGCAAAAAGGTTCTTTTTTTTTGCTTGTTAAAAACTGAATTTTTTCTTTACAAATTTGTAAATCCTGATAATTTTAGGTTATTATTGCCTGATTTGTTTCTTGGCTGCTAATTCGTGGATGCAAAAAAGTTGCAAAATGATGCAAATGAATCAAAAAATCCATTCAAGAAGAAAAATCCACAAAGAAAGAAAGAATATAAATCATCAAACTCAAAATTTGTATTTTGATGTAATTTTATATAAATTGTGTCCAATCGTGTGCTTAGAGTAGATCTAATACTTCACCTCTCAGTTCCGTTACAGTTACCGCAAAAAATTCGATATATTCAGAAAGACATGATGATTTTTTGCAAGGGTTTATATAGATCTTTCGAATCTTTTTTCGTCCACCATGGCTCATCCAGAAGGTCTTTGATTTGCAACAAAAGATAAACTCAGCATTTAAACAAAAATGGGGACAAAACACAAAAATTGGATGACTGAACAAACTTTTCAATAAAGCAACGAAAACTTGATCTTCCAAAAACCGAACACCGTCTAATGATAGGTTCAATTGTGTTTTTGGCATTTCTTTCAGTAATTGGAACAGTCCTATCAATGGCATCCAGTACCAGCAAAACAAGCCAATAGTTCCGATTTACTCTCTCGCTAGTAAGATTTCCAAATCAAATCTATTCTTTTTTGAATCATCACTGCTCTTGTATGAAATTCATCCATTAATGTTACTCTAACCACACTTAAGTACCAGGACTACGAACCAGAACCTGAACAAAAAGCAGAACAAAAATCAGAAAGGAAGACAAAGACAAAAAATATAGAAAAGTCAAAATCAACCAAAACAAAACCAACCAAAATCAAAGTCAAATAAAAAACATAATATTCAATTCTTATTGGGCCATTCCCCTTCGTTATTAATTACCCTCTACTGCTCGCTATAACCTACTGATCCCATAACTACACCTAGAACTGATTGTTCAGCTATAGGCAAGCAACACCGCGCAGAACCTTATCGGCAAGATGTAGCGACTAACCCCACGGTGGTCAATTGTATAAATAGGGAACCATCTACGCCCACTTATTTCCTTCAGCGATACAATTTCCGATACATATTCGATACATATTCGATAAAATTTCAAATAAAAACTTGATACAATGAGCATTTCTTCTGCAACTGCCCAACAATACGAACACGACTACTCGGCCCACAACTACCATCCATTGCCTGTTGTATTCCACAAGGCGGAGGGTGCTCATGTTTGGGACCCAGAGGGAAAAGAGTACTTGGACTTTTTGTCTGCGTACTCGGCTGTTAACCAAGGCCATTGCCATCCTAAGATTATCGCTGCTTTGGTCGAACAAGCACAAAAATTGACCTTATGTTCTAGAGCATTCTCCTCTGATGTATTTGGTGAGTACGCAAAATATGTCACGGAGTACTTCGGTTACGAGCTGGTTTTGCCAATGAACACCGGTGCTGAAGCTGTTGAGACAGGTCTCAAGTTGGCTAGAAAATGGGGTTATCTGAAGAAGGGAATCAAGGAAGGCGAAGCTATTATTTTGTCTGCCGTCGACAACTTCCATGGTAGAACTTTAGGTGTCATTTCCATGTCTACCGATCCTGATGCCACCACTGATTTTGGTCCTTACCTTAACGGTGTTGGTCCACAAATTCCCGGTGAACCTAAAGGAACCTTGTTGAGATATGGTGTTATTGAAGACGTTGAAAAGGCTTTTGCAAATGCTGGTGACAAGATTGCCGCCATTTTGTTGGAACCAATTCAAGGTGAGGCTGGTATTGTTGTTCCTCCAGAGGGATACTTCACCAGAGTTCAACAGCTCTGTAAAGAGCACAATGTCTTGTTGATCTGTGATGAGATTCAAACAGGTATTGCTAGAACCGGTAAGATGTTATGTTATGAACATTACGAAAACGTTAGACCCGACATAGTGTTGTTGGGTAAGGCAATTTCGGGAGGTGTATACCCAGTATCCGCTGTTTTGTCTTCTAAAGAGATTATGTTGACCTTGCCACCAGGATCTCACGGTTCTACTTATGGTGGTAACCCATTGGCTTGTGCTGTGGCCATGGCTGCCTTGAAGGTAGTAGTAGATGAGGACTTGGCCAACAGAGCCAATAAACTAGGGGAAATTTTACGCTCTAAGTTAACCGAGCTTCTGTCCGAGTCTGATGGTGTGATCACTGAGGTTAGAGGCAAAGGTTTGTTGTGTGCTATTGTCATTGACGACTCAAAGACTAAAGGCAGCGCCTGGGACCTCTGTTTGTTGATGAAGGACCACGGTGTTTTGGCTAAACCAACCCACGACAATATCATTAGATTGGCCCCACCTTTGGTGATTTCAGAGGATGATTTGTTGAAGGGTGTCGCTGCTATCAAATCTGCCTTGGCCTCATTTGTCAGTGCTTAAAAGAAAAACCAGAAAAATCTTGGAAATTTACTCAAGAAAATCAATCGGAGTGCTCAGAACCTTAGAGAAAGAGATTTGATTCAAAATAGGAAATAGGGACGTGAAATCGCTGGTGCTCAATGCATTATAATTGTCAATCTTGATCTCATAACGTCATTAATGTATATTACGATTTCACTTTAATTTATCTTGTTCATTGTTCGTTTTTCTTCGATACAAAGTTATATTAAGTCGAATTAGCAATATTAATCTCTAAAATTTATCATCATTCAGACTGGGGCTGACTTTGGATGTTAGGTGAATTACCATCTCGTACGTTACTCATGTTGAAAATCTTCAAACTTCACCATAGTCATAATCATCTACTAAAGAGCTGATAGCCTGGAACCAAAACCCTTTTGGATTGAATTGAATCGCAGATGTTTGAAAGAAATCATCAACAACGTACTTTTTTCTCATGAGTCACACAACACGAGACACATGTAGAGACCACACGATACTCAATATTCAATGATCCTCAAAGTATTGATGTCATTTTCGTGGGTGCATCATAAAACCATTAGTAACAGGAAGTTGAGAATCACTCTTCGTCCTCTTCATCTCTATTAGCTTCGATTTGCCCTAAAGCAGCTAAACGACGACTTCTCTCAACATCAGTCTCCATCTTTTCCCTCTTTGCTGAAGTTGACTTCACATTAGTAGTAGTAGTAGGTTTCGACATAATATCTTGTGGTTTTAGAAGAGCATTGACCTTTTGCTTTAGTCTCTCATCAGCTTTTCCCAGTGCGACAGACTCAGCATAAAGTCCCTTACTCTCTGAGGTTACTTCTGTGGTGGGCTCTAAGTCTTCTTGTTTTTCTTTACTTTTAATACCCACCATAGAAAGAGCCCGCTGCACAATCAGACCTGAACGGGCTTTAGTCTTAGATGTGTGCCTGTTCAATTTGTATCGTCTGACTATATCTCCGTCTTCATTCTCAATCATAAGGAGATCGTCAACTTGATGAGCATAGTAACGTTTGCCCTTACCCTTAGAGCCTTTTTTAACCAAAGTTTTGCGAATTCCTGGTAGGTGATCGGCATCGACAGACTCTTCATCACCTCCATTGTCAGAATAGACAGAAAAGTTTGTTATATTACGCCTCAAAGAGCCCATAGAATGGATACTGATATCCAGTTTATCATTTGAAAGATCGAGATCATTCGAGGGTTGGGTTTTAATAACTTTAATCACCTCACCCTGTGCATCCTCCACGATAACTTTCAGACCTTCTTCATAAATCGTTGAAGCATTTTGCATAATATTGTCCTTTTGAGAATCAGAATCACCTTCACCTGCAAGATTCGAGGACTTTTCGCGGACGACCGCGTCAGACATTTCAGAAGCAAGTGATGCGCTTGAATCGACAGAGGCATGAGAATCTCTGCGACCAGATTTACTGGGTTGTGTAAATGCGAGTTCATCTTCTTGTGGCGAGGAAGACAAAGAGTCTTCCACTTCTTCTTTACGAATAGGATCGGTCGAGGAAGCACGGCCAAGTTGAAGAAATTCTGTCGCAGGCCGTTGTCTCTCAGCTGTAGCACTGCGTCCAAGCTCTCCATCAGTTGTGCCATGTGAATTTTTCTGTTTCTTCTTCATACGCTTCCTCCTGGCTCCACCGGCGGGACGAACCTTAACGCCCGATGTTTCAATAGGATTAGCTGCTGAGGTTTCATGGACATTCGTATCAGTAGGGTTAAAGTTGGTATCTACTCTGTGCAAAGAAAACAGGGTCGAGGCGCGATCCAACTTTTGTAACCGTGACATCCAGGAAGGTCCTTGGTCGTGAGTAGTTGTAGCAGTAGCAGTAAGAGACATAGTAAGTGCCATTCTATTGAGACGGCGACCTAATGCCAACACTGCAACAGAGGATCCATGGACGAGAATAGAAGTAATAACCACAAAACATACCATTGGCCATATCGAAGCAATAAGCTGATAGTGAGGGAAGTTTACATCGGGCAAATGTTCCAATGGGGTTTCCTCAGTGGTATAATGATCTTCCAACAGCTTACGGGCAAGAATTGCAGCAAAAATGGCACCCACACCTATTGGACCAAAATGACCACAAAATAACGCTTCACGCCATGTCTTGATGTCAGGGGTAAACGGTTTTAGTACCAAAACAGCTGGAATTCTTCTCAAAAAAATAATGACAATAGCCAAGACGACGAGACGCCAGACATTGAGTCCAATGGAGGCATCGTTGAATTCGGCCCAAGGGACAATCGAGCCAAAATATACGAAAAAAGTCAAGTTGAGAAGAAGATCAATGACAGTGGAAACATGAGACTCTTCTGTTTTCTTTGCAAAATCACCATTCCATCCGAAAGCTGTTCCTGCTGCAAATGATACCAAAAGATCATCAACACCTAGCATGGAGCCGACACCAGCACAGGTGAGAGCCAAGAACACGAAGAGAGCCAAGAAAGATTCCCTATCGATCAAGTTAAATTTCTCAGCATAGAAAAGAATTTTGCGTAACGAGTAACCAATGAAAACTCCAAGTACAACACCAAACAAACATTCCCATAGGATAGTCAAGAGGAACCAATGTTTAATGATTTCACCAGCATGACCATCATAGGTAATCAAGTAAAGAGATAAGAATATGAAAGGGAAGGCCATTCCATCATTACAGCCAGACTCAGCAGTAAGTAAATTTCTCAAATGGCCTGGAACCCTTTCTGCAAACTTACCTTTACCAACCACAGCAGCAGCCAAGACAGGATCTGTGGCAGTAACACAAGCCGAGACTAGAAGAGCAGCCAGAAAGTTGAAATTAGGAATCAACAACCAGATAAAAAGCCCAACCACTAGCCAACCTACGGTCATTACGGGCAATAATAGGATGGTCACAGAAAGCCAGTGTTTCTTCATATACTTCCTGGGTAGTTCTACAGCAACAGCAACAATCTGAATACAAAGCACTATCCGACAGATCTCTAGTGTGATATGATCCACATTGCCCCATCCAAGTGGATTGATCCAATCAAGACAATGAGGTCCCAAGATGAGTCCTGTAATGGTAGCGACGGTCGCTTCACCTATGTACAACTTTTCCTTGACAAACAACGACGCCAAAGAGAAGAGCGTACAGAAAATACCAATACAGGCATAAGCTATATGAGACTGTTCGACCTAAAGTTAGTTTTTGCGTCTTTGATTTATGCTAAGCACGATTTGGATCCATATACGTAGCGATGCCACATGGATCACTTATGCCAGTAAATGGTGTCTTGAAAGCAAGACAAGTGGTCCATACGACGACGACCAGTCAGAGAACGAAAAGTAAACAAACACATACTTCTAGCTGAGCCCACATGGTTTCGCAGTTCAAGCAAAGAAAAACTGTTGAAGAATTCTTAGGAAAATTGATAACAATTATAGCCAAGGCTACTGTGTACTGCACAATCCTCTGGTTATCATGAAGGCTATGCTGTAGTTCATACATAAGAACGGAGAGTGGAACAGAGCAGAAGGTTATTCTGAAAATTTTGATTTTCGGGGACAAATATCTCATTTAGACTATTATTATTTTTTTTGTTGAGACGAGGGGGAAAGTAAAAGAATAACATTAAAATTGGCCAGCCCTGCATACAACATAAAAAAAAATAATCAATCGCTTATCAACAGGACATAATTTCGGCACTAAAACGCTTTGGATTTATATTATCTAGAGCAGGCAAGAGGTTATGTGAAACTTAGACAAGTTGGTTTTGCCCGTTTAATAGAACACGTCCTGCAGAAAACATACCTTGACTGCAGAAAACACACCTAGACTGCAGAAACAAAAAACACCTACAGTGAAGAAATAGACCTACAGAAGATACAGTTTCAAACCAATGCAATCCTGCAACTAAACAACGAGAGCTAATAGATGGCAGATCCATGTATTTTTCTACTATTCATTCATCCCATCTAGCACTTCTACTCCTCTATTAGAATGACTCAACCTGGGCTTTGGATCATTGGATATGGGTCTCTTATTTTCAAACCTCCTCCACTCTATGCCTTACGTGTAACAGGGAAAATATCGGGCTTCGTCAGACGTTTCTGGCAATCTTCTTCTGACCATAGAGGAACCCCACAGTCTCCAGGCCGTGTGGTGACATTAGTGCCTTTAGACGATATCAAACAGGACAAACAATTTCAAAAAGACATTTATGCATTCGAATTTCGTAATGAAAAACATTCTAAGTCCATTGATCTGTTGACGGAGGACGACTTGGCTGTTTGGGGTGTAGCTTATTACATTGAGGCGAAAAATGTGGACGAGGTTAAGGCATACATGGATGTAAGAGAACAAGATGGGTACTCAACACATTTGGTGCATTTCGAAATACATGACGTTCCAATTGACAATTCTGTTTTGCATGAAGCACTTTCACAAGCTCCTCAGGATTCTGTTGGAGTACGTCGTATCGAGTCCACTGTCTACATCGGAACAATACAGAATCTGTCATTTGTAGGCCCTGAAGAGATATCTGCCACTGCCAAGGTTATTCGTACTAGTAAGGGACCTAGTGGCCAAAATATTGAATATTTGAAGTTATTGACAGAGGCTGTTAGGCTGTTGAGTAAAGATGAAGGTTCTGGAGACGTTTACCTTGAGGAGTTATTAGAGCTTGCAGAGGGAAACTGTCTTTAGTAAGAGAAGAAAAAAGAAAAGAAAGAGAAAAGAAAAAAGAAAAGAAAGAGAAAAGAAAACAGAAAGGAAAGAGAAAAGAAAAAAGAAAGAAGAAAGAAGAAAGAAGAAAGAAGAAAGAAGAAAGAAGAGAAGCGAGAACACAATCGAAAGTACTGCCTAAGAAGGAACTCAAGAAGAAAGTACAAAAAGAAGAAAAAACAAGATAGATAAATGACAAGGAAAGGGGAGCTTGGCCACAGAGCGGTTCTTGTCGTTTCAGCAAGGCTACAAAGATAAGTTCAAATGATGCGTTTGTTGAGTAGTAGGCTAAACATTGCGATCTATTGCTAAACTTTGTTGATACTTGTTAAATCTTACTGAAACTTTGAAATTCGACACAAAAACAGTAATTCTTCACACAAAATTCTGCAGCCAATAGTCGAAAAGTTTCTATTTATTTCGCTTCTGATTATCAACTCCGATGCCACACTTCGATCACGTGACAGATAAGAATTACCTAGCTGGGGGTTTTCCAGCATCAAAAGTTGCAACTTCACAGAGGTCAAGTGAGGTAACGTGGTGCAATTTCCCAAAAATGCCCACTCTTATTCCTGTAATTTCCACCGAGTCTCAAGCCTATGCCAAACTTCCCGCTAGGGAACAAAGACGGATCCACAAGCTTGGGACACTCTCTTGCATTTCGTTGATAACCAATAAGATGATTGGAACGGGGTTGTTCAGCACGCCGTCGATTATTTACAAATATTGTAATGGAAATGTTGCAATTTTTCTCTCATTATGGGTCATTGGGGCGATCATTACGCTATCCGGGCTTCTTATTTATCTTGAATATGCATTAAAACTACCATTTCGTAATGGTGGAGAGAAAAATTACTTACTTCGTGTTTTCCAATACCCAAAGGGTCTTAGTGGATGCATATATGCCTTTCAGATTGTGTTTTTAGGGTTCAGTTCGGGGAATTCGTTTGCATTTGGAAAGTACTTATGGTACGCCATTTCTGGAGACCAAAGCAGTCAACATGATTGGCCAGCTAAACTAATTGGTGTCGGTTGTATCACTTTATGCACATATCTTCATATAAAGTGGCCGAACCAGGGAACTGCGCTTTTTAATTTCCTTGGTATGTTCAAAATCTTCATCTTGTGTCTAATAGTCGGTATTGGCTTCTTAGTGGGTATAGGTTTGGTGAACATTCCACAAACCCCTGTAGAGTATACTCCAGATCTTACAGAAAATAGCCTGTACTCGGTAGCTGTTGCATTGCTTGAGGTTGTGTACTCTTTCAAGGGTTGGGAGAACGTGAATTATGTACTCCAAGAGCTCGAGGATCCCTACCGAGCACTCACGTTTGTTGCACCAATTTCAGTTATTCAAGTGACAATTCTTTACTTCTTGGTTGTTGTGAGTTACCTTATTGTTATTCCTAAACAAGAGCTCTTATCCAGTGGTGTCTTGATTGCAGGTATATTCTTCAACAAAGTCTTTGGAGAATCGCTCACACTGCGTCTTCTTCCTGTTTTGATATCTTTCCTGACGTTGGGAAATGTAATGGTGGTTTCATTTGCTCACTCGCACGTTAATAAAGAGTTGGCACACGAAAACTACCTTCCATTTTCACACTATTTTGAAGATATCAACCACTCATTGTTATTGCACTGGTTTATATCCGTTTTGATCTTGGTGGGTCCTCCAAGCTCCGAGATTTACGAATTTGTGGTCAACTTATACATTTACCCTGGGACATGGATAAATTTGGCTATTACCATTGGAATAATATACCTCAAATGGAACAGCGAGAAAGAACACTGGAATGCTTCCTCTCAGAGTAGAGTCGGCGAGACACTTCCTGACGAGGTTGCTCCTATTGAAACTGTTTCGCCTATTGAAGATGTCACTTCAGATACAAACCTGACCTCCTCATCTTCAATCCATAGCTACAATGCAGCTTCAGATAATGCATCAGACTACAGTTATACAGAATTTGATCTGCTTCTACTGCAAGCATCTCATCTGGGAAGCAAAGTCCACAAGACATTTTCTGCACCTTGGATATGCATTTGTGTCTTCTTTTGTGCTAACTTGTTCCTAGCAGTATTCCCATTTGTTCCACCTCCAAGCAATTCTTGGAACCAGAAATCCATTCCGTATTGGTGTTTCCCCGTTGTAGGCACCGGATGTCTCTTGCTGGGTGCATTATTCTTCTATGGAAGGGCTTATTACTACAAAGCTATGGGCTGGGCTTCACCTTCATACGAGGAGAAGATCCTAGAAGACTAGACGGGATATTTGCTCGTTACGGAATTGTTGACTCATACAATAAGATATAGAGGAGAAATTATAGAAGAGCACAAACATTGACGTGCTTCCTTTAGCATGAACTTAAACGGCTTTCTGCATTTTGAATTTGAATTGAATTGAAACTTGAAACTTCAAACTTAAATCTTCAGTCAATTTAAAAAGGTAAAATGGGAAAATTGGGGATTTTGATTTTGAGAGAAAAAAAACAAACAAACTGGATTTTGCATTTCGGTTTCATTTACCATTTCAGGAACAACCCTATCAACGTTTACGACAATTCATTAATAATTAATTCTGGGAAAAAAAAATTGAATTGATTTTCGATCCGCTTCATTAAAAATTGAAAAGCGAAAAAAGACAACAACATTATCGGCGATGTTTTCTCGACAATTTCCGTATCGGGTATCCTCGGCCATGTTCTCCACATTCCCTTCACAGGCCTATGGATAAGAACCTCTAAATCACATTAGGAAACTATATCGGTTGAAAAAAGCATTGGAACCAGGATCTATCTTTAAAACCAAAACATTCAGTTCTTCATTAAATCCAAAAACGGCCCAAAAGTAAACATGCAAAGCTTCACCCCTGAAACCATTCTATCTGCTGATTATGCTTCAGCGTTGAAGTCGTTCATGAACAAAGATTTCGATAAATCGTTTCCCCAAATACTGAAAACATGCTCCCAGAGTTTCATCAGCTATGAAAAGGGATATTTGGGCCAAGAAATGTTTTCCAAAATAGTATGTTTGTACCTTACCGAACTTGGGTTGGTGCTTTCATCAAAGGAATCACAGGTTTTCATGTTACGCCGAAAGGAACGGGATCAGCTCATCCAAGACTTGAAACAGGGTCTTCTTATGACCAAACTTAACAAATTGTTTGGCTCAATCATGGAAATACCGTCTAGCCTCTTGTTTCTGTTGCACTTAGTGTACTTCACTTGCCAACATCACTTGTGTGTGGAAGACCCCAACTTTGTCCTTCGCCAATTTGAAAGCACGTACGCATCCATTGACACAACAAAAGTTGACAAAAATTTAACGCGTCTTGTCGAAATGTATATCTTCGATGTTCTTCCGAGCGCTGATAAGTGGAGGGCTGCTTACTCCATTGCCGAGACCAATCCTTTGTTCCGAGACTCCGACGAAGCTGTTTGCAAACTAAAAGAAAAGGAAAAAGTTCACAAACAGGAGACAAAATTGCGGGAGCAAAGACACAAAGAGAGACAGGAAATCGAACGGAAGCTTGCTGAACAAGAAAAAGAACGACAGAGAAAGAAAGCTGAGGAGAAGTCACTTAAGTTCAAATCGCTCAAAAAAATTCAAAAAGACATCCAAAAAGAAAAATTGGATTCCAGCTTTCCAATTGTACCAGATACCAGTGCCTTTTCCACTGCTGAAATAAAGGAGAGGTTGGTATACCTTTATCGCCTCACACGGAGCCAAAGCCAAAAGTATGCACCAGTTGTGACATGTATTATTGTGATAATACTTGTTTTCTTTCGTGTTATGAATGTGAAGAAAATCAACATTCGAGAAAAGATCAGGGAGACACTTTCGATGGCAATGAAAGTCACATACATGTAAGCTTACATGTAAAGTAATGTATGAAGATCCACCCCATTCCTATTTCAAAAAGGATCAAAAGAATAATTGAGGATCTCCATTAGATGGCGCATGCAGTTGGTTTTCATTTGAAGGTGCCTTAAACAGTGCATATGACAAGGCTGTCAGTGAACCAGTCGTGGCAGGTGTATCGTTTGAAGTTAGATAGGCATTTGGGGATTCTTTCAAAGAGAGGTTGAATTCTTTGATATAATCACAGGCACCTTCATCAAACAAATGTACAATATCGGTTGTTGATGTCTCAGAGGCCGTTGTGGCTTTTTCAAGCATGTTGAAGGTTATCATTGTTCCAGGATAGCCAACGCAGTTGACATTCTTACAGATCAATTGAAGAGAAACAACACCATCGCAATCTCTGACCATTTTACATTTGGTGGAAAGTTTAACTGCACGAAGGACGCGAACGAAGAGTTTAAAGTGAAGCACCAAAACAGGATTGTCTTCAGTGGGCTCCATTTGGTCGGAATAAACCTCTAGTTTTTGCAACGACATTTTATCGTTGGGAAAGATAAGTTTTGTATGACCCAAAGCACATTTAGACACGAAATTGAGCAGATGATTCCCATTCTTGTTACTGACAAACACGTAGAGCTCGTCAGTATCTAAAGCATTAAGGTCCTGAAGCAAAATGGATAAGATGTCACTTTTAATGATAACTTCGAACTGCAACCTTGTAGAATCAACAATGAGTCCTCCATCTGAGGCGGTGGTATTGCCAAATTCATCCTGTGCCGAATAGGGATTATCTAGATTTAGATCAAACGTTGAAAACTCCAACAGTTCAATGATCAACCGGTCCTCAAACTCCACTATTAGAGGGAAACCTTCACCTTCGTACTTGAAGTAACAGATTGCCGAATCTGAAAGTTGACCGGCGGTTCCGGACCCAGCCTTCATCTTGGACGTTGGTACTGAAGCAGCAGCGGCCAACAGTTCACTTAAGAGTGTGATATCAATGCCAAACTGGGTGCTAGCAACATCAGAGCCGTAAAATTCGTATGTTGAAAAGAGTGTAGCATCAATATTTGCAAGTGTATTAATGATGTGGTTCTGTTCAGCAAAGAACGTTATACCTTCAGCAGTAATAGTCAATAGAGCATATCGATCAATTGTTGATAGAGAATGAAGAATCTCTGCTAAGTGAGCAACGTGAGTAGTTGAAGCAGCAAACAGGACAGATTTCGATCGCGAAGGACCACTTTGTGAGGAAGGAACGAAAAGACCAGACATTTGGTTTGGTGAAGTGTTTGGTATTAGGATAGTTGTAGAGGGTTTAGGAGAGACTTGGAAAGGTTTGAAAAGGTTTTCGATAGTAATAAGGTTGAAAAGTTGTTCAAGAATGAAGAATTTCAAAAGGTTTGTTTAGTATTTTTTGTTTAAGCGGGACATATTTCCTGTTTTGGTATACATTGATGCCAGTGTGATTTGCAACCATGGTGGAGAAAGGTGATGTCTAGGGAAAGAAAAAAGAGGAAGAGAAAAGAAAAGGAGAAAAGAAAAAGAGAAAAGAAAAAGAGAAAAGAAAAAAAAGAAAGATAAAAAAGAGAAGAGAAAGATTTTGCGAATAATATGAGAAAGGTTCTTAGAATTTGTTTATTAAAAAAGAGATTGACATTGGGTCAGTTTACATCTGGACCACTCTAGGAATGTTGTGCTCCTTATAGATCGAGTAACTCTCGGTCACTAACTCAAAGCTCTAACCAAATTATTGATGGTCTGACAAAGATCTTGACGGCACAGCTAAGTTACAGAAGGTTTCCGGTGCTAAGCTCTGGAAGCTGTGGTCTATATGACATCACTCGAGCACATCAGCTCACATCAACCTAGTACACAGAAATATAGTTTGAGATTCTGTTTTTCTGATTTTGAGCAATACATTCAGCAATCCATGTAATGTTCCTAACCTCTTGCTCCTTGGAGCGCAACCATGCCCAGACGGCCGATAAAGTGAACTGTTGGGTAAACGCATTCTTGTTGTATTGCATTTCCAACAAGTAAAACCAATCCTCGATATTTCTCGAGCCTCCGTTGGCATCATGACCATCGCTGAACAATTCAGAATACTCACCAACTGATTCAACAATGTACTTGATTTGTTCAACATCATCAGCCTGTGCCAAGTCCTTATGATAGACGGGATACAAAAGACCGAATTGAGGAAACAAGGAGATTTTATCATCAGATGATAAATCAGGATTGTTCAAGGAGTTAAGAGCAATGTTGATTACTCTTTTGTCAGCCTCGAAGTTGAGCAAACGAGTCATGATTTCGAAGTCTGGCCCAGCAAATTCCTTCTCAACAAAGTCCATGAATGCCTCCAAGTAGTTCTTGTACAATCTGTTACGGATGATCTCAATGTTGAGGTCGTCCAAGTCGTCAACTGTGAGACAGTCTTTGAAGAAAGGTGCCAAAGGGGTGTCGATAAGGACAGTGTTGTACAAGGACTCAATGTCTGTTGCAATAGACAAAGTGGGCAAAGTATCAAACCAGCCCAAAGGATGGCATTTGGGCAAGATTTCAGCACAATCACGGTCATGTAATGTACCTGTGATCATAAGAGATACGTTATCAATCATGTATCCATAGCATACAAAGTCCAAGAACTTGGCGAGCTTTCCAGAACTCTGGCTCCGCAAATATTGGAATTCTGAATACATTTTCTTGGAGAGACGGTCTTGGATAACCGACGTGGATAACGGTCCGCCGTAAGAAGCCAAGAAGTTGCCATAGTCTGTGGCTGACAACTGTAACTTCAAGTCTTGAAGGGAATCACACTGGGTCAAATTGGCGTACTGATTTCCTGTCAACAATCCGTTTCGGTATCCACGGACGACACCTTCGATGTATCCGTAGTCAATGTTGAAAAAAAGGCCCTCCATGATATAAGTGTGTGGGGAGTTTTTGGATGTTCTTGTCTAATGTCAAGTCAATAAGTGAAGGCGGACGGCTGCATATAGGGCATATAGGCGAAGTATTGGGTATGGGAGATTGGAGATTGGAAAGGGTAAAGAGATGTTTTTTGAAGTATTTTCTGACTTTTTCTGACTTTTTTTATTTACTTTTTCAATTAATTCAGAATTATTTTCATTGTTTAATGAATTTTTGTGGATTGATGGATATTGATATTCTTAGGTTTTATTATGGTGCTGGGAGCTAGGTGGGCCAGTGGGCCAGTGGGTTAGTGAATTAGTTTGTTAGTGGGTAGCATGTTAGTGGGTAGCATGTTAGTAAATTAGTGGGCTAGGTGGATGATTGGACAGAAATAAAGATTAAGATGATTTTATTGGAATATTATTATTTTCTTTTTCTATTGGTATTGTGTTAGTTGTTCTATAAGGATGTCAGACCGCTTTACCAGTGTCTTGTAACAGTAACAAAGTTCACAAGGATCTTTTGTAGCTGTATGCCAAGAGAAGCACTTTAAAGCTTGAGATTTCCTAATGGGCCAATTCCAAAGCTCAATATTTCCTAATTAGTAGACAATTTCTATTAGTATCCCTAACAAAGGAGAAAGGGTAGAAAGAAAGATAGAGAAAAGACTTGATAAAGATACAGAAAAAACGAAAAACCAAAACAAAATAGAGAGATCTTTTGAAAATTGTTCATCAATTAACCCAAACTTTTCTACTAGAAGTGTTCAATGGTTGCAATTCTCCAGCAATGGCTGCAATTCTACAAGAAAACAGCCTGATTTCGAATAATAATTTCTTAAAAAACAGAAACATTTTTAAAGAGAGTTTTTCAAAAATTTCATTGTTTATTGTAAAAATTTCGAGCTCAATAACTCTATTCATGTGACTTGTTTCTTCCTCCCTCAACTTCTCCAACATAGACTACTCTCCATAGTCCATCAAGTCATCGTAGTAACAACGGATCAACGGATCAACAGAGTAAAAGAGTCACGGATCAACGGATAATCAAAACAAAACAAACAATCTAAATTAAAACAAACAAAGCCGAAACAAACAATCTACAATGGGCTCTGATTTACGACTATGCACAGTTTGTGCAGCCAACAACAATAGATCCATGGAAGCACATAAACAACTTCAAGAGGCCGGATTTTCCCCTCGTTCTTTTGGAACCGGCTCGTCCGTTAAACTCCCTGGCCCTTCTATTGATAAACCAAACGTATATGCTTTTGGAACCCCATATGAAGACATTTACCAGGAACTTGTTTCGCTGGAGCATCGCCGAATGTACGAAGCTCAGGGTCTTATAAGCATGCTTTTAAGAAATAAACTGGTGAAGCGTGCACCTGAAAAATGGCACAACAATGCCACTGCTGGAAAATTCGAGCTTGTAATTACGTGTGAAGAGAGATGTTTTGATCTGGTTATTGAAGATCTAATGCATAGAATGAATGCCAAATCTGACGACGCTGATCTGGTAGATGTTGAGCAAATTGTGCATGTGATAAACATTGACATTAAGGATGATAACGAGAATGCCAAAATTGGTGGAAAAGGTATTGTGAAGTTAGTCCGGATGATTGATGATCTCAAGAAGAGTAAGCAAGAGAAGCAAGAGAAGCAAGAGAATGCACTGTCAGAAGACGATGAAAATAGTTATCCAATTATCATGGAAGACGAAATGATGAAGGTTTTGACAGAGTGGCAGAAAGATCATACACACTTGCCTACTCTTTACACTTTATCATACTATTGAGTCTAAGTTCAAGTTTCTGATGTTTTTTTTCTAGGCTCAAAGACTTTTGCGTGGGAACGAAGGATTTTAACGGAAGAATGAGTGTTTCAAGATGATTTGATAGTTGGCTGAGAGTTCCAGAGAGAACAGCAGAATCTGCAAACAAATACGTTTGAATGACTGCAACTTAGGCTGTAAGACAGTGAAACAGGGAAAGACAAGAACCATTTCGAAGGTTCTAGATATCCCTTGATTCTTTGGTTGTGTCTGTTCAGACAAAACCCCAATTGATACTGGATAAGGCCAATTTTGTCAATTATACAAGCAGATAAACTTCATCTGTCAACTTTAGATTAAGCCTGACCAAGCAAAAGTGCGCTGGCAGTCGATTTTATAAAGGGACAGGAAGATGATGACAGAAGGTAATGAAGATGACAAGATGACAGGAAAATATGTCAAAAGACAACTGCGGAAAAGAATGAAGAAAAACAATTCCTTCTTCTTCGTTTCAAGAATTTAAACGTCAAAAAACAACAACAAAATAACTGTTCCTATATTATTGAAGTTGAAGACTGTTCGTGTCTCCAATTTACAACCTAAAAGGCAACAATTATGGCCCAAGTTTAGCAATTGACAAAAATAAGTTCTTTAATTCGCCTATAATTTCAAATTTCTCTGAATATTTTCTCCCCTAAAGTCGACTTCTTCGCCAAAATTTCCGTTTCATGCTTTTGGCATTCTGCGATGCATCTCATCACAGTCCTAC
Source organism: Australozyma robnettiae (assembly GCA_030568975.1). Lineage (NCBI taxonomy): Eukaryota > Fungi > Ascomycota > Pichiomycetes > Serinales > Metschnikowiaceae > Australozyma > Australozyma robnettiae. The sequence goes on along the minus strand of JAJMJD010000031.1, from coordinate 78,857 downwards.
CCCATCGGAATCAGAACTTGACCCAAGAACATGGTACAAAAGGAACCAGTGTCTCGAAAAGAAAAACTCTATAGCAGCCGAACAATCCGATCGGAAAATGTCGATCCTAACTTGAGAAATGGAGTATTAAGTGCTCCCGAATTCATCAGTTCCAGAGAGTTCGAGATCAGAGCTTTCGAACAATCTCAGCTCAACACAAAGAATGCGTCTTCATCTCGTATTTTCCAGAGCTTGCCTCGTACTTTACGAAGACGAACTGCATCTCACAACGTTAAAAGAATCCCTAAACGGTTACGGGCCCGTGCGCTTCGAGAGATGCAATCTTCTGGCCTCTCAAAGAAGACATCTAAGCGTCTAACGGGCCGCGAATTGCATCGTCTCAAAATGAAAAAGCGCCTCTTACAAATGGCCTCAAAATTACGAGAATTGAGAGCTTCAGCCTCGGCAAGAGGTACGCTTAAAGATCAGTTCCAGCTGTTGAATCAGAGCCTCAAGGCTGCCAAATTAAACCAACATAAACGGTTGAATAATGTCGCCGGTGCCGTTGATCGCATGGCTATAAATTCCCTTTGTGAAAAACCAACCGGAGGTGTGAAATTTGCCTCTCGACAGAAGCTTTTCACTTGGACCCCCAATCATATATGGCACGCGAAGAGATTCCATATGGTTAAGAGATGGGGCTATAATATTCCTTTATCTCCGAACCAAAAATGCTTCCGATCGGCAAGCCGGTCAAATAAGGAAGGTTCTCTTTTGTTTGAAACGTCTTACTATGGTCACCTTGTCATTGACTGTTCCAGTTCTGAAGCTACGTTGGCTACAATAAGGGAATTCACTCGATATAACGGCAATGTCCCTCTTTGGCTTTCTGAGGGTCAGAGGGCATACAATGGATGGTTTTACTCCAACGGAGTACCTTCGGCCTTAATATCCATGTGTGTTGATACCGCTTCACATAAGCTCATACTAAGGTTTCATCCTGCCGATTTCGTTGATTCGTTTAACTGCATCTCCCTGTGGGCCAAACCACAAGAGGGAGTCAACGTTCATGATACAAGATATGCCCTTGGAAGTCTTGAGTTACGGGGTCCATTAGCTCTTGCTTCTTTGAGCAAAGTTCTACACATCTCTAAAGGAGCCAATCAAATTCAAAGTTGGAGATTATGTTCTCAGAATAATGACTCCGATATCATCGAAAACGGAACTGTTTTCACTTTCTTCGTAAAGGATCCCAGGTATTGGAAACAACCCGTGACTGCTCCACATGTGGACGGTGATTTCCACGATTCGATCAAAACCATTAATGAACAATCGAGTGTTTTCCAACTGGCTCTTAGTGCTCTTTTACTGGCAGAAGGTAGATTGGAGCTGTACAAAGACATGAGCACATTGAAGTTGATCGAAAGAGAGCGTTCTCATCGCAACCCTGCATTACCCAATATTCTGGGCAAAAGTGAATTTCCAATTCTCATTTACAAGCTTCAAAATGGAGCTTGGACTGCCATAATGCCATGGTTTTGGGTCCAACCACTCTTTACCATGCTTACAAAAGTTAAATCATTACAACCCGCAGGGTATCGTCAAATGCACCAGCTTAATTCCGAAATGATGCTTCCAACTTATCCTTACGATTATCCCTTTACAGCAGCAGGCTACCAAGATCATCAATTAAGTATTGTCACCCGTCAGTTGGCGCACGAAAAGCTTCCAGCAAGTAAACGGATCAACTATGAAACAACTGAGGGTTATTTGCTTCCTGGATGCGATTGGATTTATCTCAGAAAATGGGTTTACGGTCTTGCTGTACTTGAAAGCATTTCAAAAAACTCAAAAGGATTCGAACAATTCGGAGAGTTCAACGAGGAACATAATAGAATAATCCGCAACCATGAAGATTTGGCTTTAGTTGTGAATGCAACTCGACAAGTGAACTCTAAAGAATGTCCTATTGTGGAGTTTAAAGCTTTAGACCCCAAGCACCAGGCATTCGTGAAGGGAAGTTTTAAACCAGACGTTTCGAAATTCCCACCTCTTCCAGTTGTTCAGGTTGCAGTAATTCCAGTAAAACGTGGTCACATCAGGGATAATGCGAGAATATATGTCTCAGGGGAGATTGAACAGCATCTGAGTTTGTCTGGATTCATTACAACAGCCTCTTTTAACATGAAACAAGGTACTGTTTCCGCTATAGGATTGATCAGTGCAAATTACATGAATTTGGACTTTGTTTATGTCAGAAATATCGGATGCACTTCTCGTTTTGCTTGCAGACTTAAAGTTATCCAATAATTCATTGTATTAAGAGATCAGTCAAAGTTATTACTGTACATTTAGTATCATCAACAAAAAGGTATTAGAACTTGTGCTTGGAGACTAAATACAATTTCATGATTGGTTTATTTCATTGTCTATAATCGAGTTACCATTTTTGCATGAATATTAAGTATGGTGACACCTCTTTCAGATTCGATGGGACAATTAAGTTGATGAGAAAAAAAAAGAATACAATTCACTTCGTCTTTTTGAGTGAAGCATAATTGATGATGCGCTCAGCTCCCAAAACAGTATGTTGGTGTAAAAGAAGAACTGAAGAGGCAGAAATAAAGGAGACAGAAAGGCCCGGAGGAGATAATCAAAGCGATTCCCATCAATTAAGAAGCAGGTCAAACTGTAGGTTTGGGTGGTTTTTTGGGCTAGAGCTCAATACACGCAAAGGATCTGGAATAAGAACAACAACAGCAACGGAACGGCAATACAACGACAAGAGAGACCTCAACGGACAAAGATAACCATAACGATAATGAAAACTTAATCAAAAATGTTTCATTACGATACAATTCGACACAAATGGAGCTAAATTAGCCAGGCAGAACATTCCAGATCCACTATAAAAGAAGCAGCCAAAGAAGCTACTTCAATATAAATTCGGTAATATTTGGACTATGCACGAATTTCGGATTTAGAAGAATATTTGTTAAAAACCATTGTAGACCATTTCTTCGTTGTTCAAGCCACAGCTCCAGCCCAGACACTCTTTTCATGCTATAGCTATCTTTAGGCGGAAGAACCGGAATGGAATCATTTGGAAATTCATTCACAAGCCGCAGACGCAAAGTCTCAAAATCACTATACCGTTTATAAATAACTATCAGCGAATGGAAAGCATCTTCAACCACAATCCGGATCGACCAAGCAACGTACAGTGGAGAAAGACCATCGCCCGAAATGTGATGATACTCGCCTACAAGCACATCTGTAATGTGGGATGAAGAGCTAAAGTGGTCGTGTCCAAGAGCACCTTCAACCAAAGCAATTGGGACCGGTGCTGCCGGTTTCAATTCCACTTTTGACTGAGCTTGTGTCATTGGGTTAAGATTAGATGGTGTGTAAGAGAGAGCATAAGAGCTGATAGCATGATAACGAAGCTTGAGGATAAGAATAATTTTGGAGGTGATTAAGTAAGTTTTTAGATTAAGATTTTATTTGAGTGGAAAATTTAGATTTTGAAAATTCTTTTTGGCTGCAAATTGATTAAAAGTTTTGATTTTGAGTCATTAAGTCTGATTAAGGAATGGAAGAAGAAGGAAGAAGGAAGCAAAAGGATTAAGAGGTATGAGTAAGGATAAGAATTTTTTAAAGTTTTAAAAAAAGGGGTTTTGGTTTTATGGTCGGAAGAGGAGAGAGACATGAGATATCGTTGATTCGAACAGTTTAAGAAGTATATACAAATACATCGAGAGACAAGCACCTTGATATTAGTAATTTCCATGAGTTATTATTCTGATAAGCACTATAATACAGAGATGGAGAGCTAGTTTTCTAGCGTTTCATTTGAAAGCAAGTACTATGGTATCGACCAGAAATTCCATTTATCTTAAAGTAGACTCAAAACAGACTCCAGCCGTAGACTCACTCAAGTTAGTTTCAGAAATAGCTGATTATAATGAAAACTCGTTTATTAACTTTTTCAACCCTTAACATAGAACCATCGTTCGGCAAGTCTTGAGCTTATGGTTCGAAATATTAACATTGTGTTACAAACTAAGGAAAACCAATCAGGTTTAGTCAAAAAATTGAATTCACCTAGAATCTTGAGATCTAAAATTCAGAGCAACTTGCTTTCGAAAAGATTTTACAGGAAATTGGAGTGAAATTCTGTGTTTCACTAATTTCTGAACCTATTCTTATCAATTAATTTGAAAATTTGGCGACAAGTCTGTTTTATCGTAAAACTGAAGAAAGAGAATGATTTTATTTAATAATGCTTGTATTTGATAATGATGGAACTTTGAGTTTTGTCAGTTTCATATTTCGAATCACTGCCGTTTTTAGTCGACTAGTTGAATCATAAAGATATTCGAGGTTTCATGAGCATTCGCTACAGTGCTTTCCAAAAATTCGTCTAGATTATTTAAGAAAGGTTTCGACAGTCAAGATCTTAGTTCCGAGTAAAGAAACACTGATGGAAGAAAGTACCTATTGTTGCAGTCAAATCTGATTCAGGATATTCAATGAAATTCAAAAGCAATCAATGACATCAACGGTCAAGAATTAATTATGGATACAAAGAATCATCAAAGTTTCAAGAGCTATAAGGAATGATACTATATGCCCAAGAAATATCAGGAGTTATCTACAATGATCAAGGAAGTTCTACAATGATCAACTTCTACAATGACCAAGTTTTACAATGTTAAACACTTATCAAAACTGTGTAATGATGAAAAGTATCAATAATGATACGCATGTATCAATAGTGATTCTAACGTATCTCGTATCCTTCAACATCCTTGTCTTTCCCTACATTTCTATCCCCCAACTCAAGACTGAATTATAAGCCATGGTATCTATATCATCATTTTCTTGTTGTATTTATTGATTAAAAATTTACCATTAATAGTAGGGCTCCTATATTCTTGGGAAAAGAGTAGATTCAAGGGAGATATGATTCAAACTATGCCCAAATTGAAGACCTGCGACATACCCCAAGGAAACCAGAAAATTTAATCTAAAAGAAAAATCAAACAATAAAAACTTGGAAGATTCTCCAAAAAGTCTAATGCATCTATTTTCGGTCCTTACTCAAAGTATCCTGGCAAACCCACGTTCAATACCTAGTCACCAGTGAACCAATAAACACGCTGCTTAAGCGAAAACAAATCATGGACTTCCCAAAAATTACATTTCGAAAATATCAGAACGTCTAAATTCTTTCAAAACTAATACACTCGAGCAACTAAAAGACCTCATTCCATCCAACATCCAAGAACAAAGTAAGATTGAAAGTTAGAAGAGACCAATAAAATTCGACAAAGGAAATAAAATTTTAAAAAGAATAAAAAACTGACTCATTTACTATTAAAATAAAAGAATTACATAAACTAAATTCGGTGTGGTTCACTTAAATTTATTAACTGGAGGTACGGGTGTTTACTTCCCAGAGTTTGAGTCACCACTTAGATTACTAACAATTGGTCGGCCCCGCACAGTGTGGCTCGAAGCAAAGCCTGCACACAGAGTTATTTCTAATCTGCAAGCATAAGAGCCCAGTCCTATAAAACGGGCCTCCATTTCCCATTTCCTTGATTCCCATATCAATTATAAATCATGGTTAAAGCAGGTATGTTGACCCCAAGAATGTGTTAATGTGTTGTGTGCACGATGAAACACTGAGATATTTTGCAGCCACTCCGATGCCGTTCCCAATTGAGCAAGTTTAATGGTTAACCACTGGGGTTGAGCAACTTTCCTTTCTACATTGGACATCCGCCACAGCATTGATACAAAACGGTTTACCGGATTGGACAATTCTGTGATTTGAACAATGTACAGTTTTCAGGTCGGGAGATTGTACATTTTCAAGGAATTCCAGGAACTTCAGGGTTTTATCTCTGGTATTCAAGGGTTTAGAAGATTTCAAGAGTTTCAAGAGTGGAGCTCAAAGTTTTCAAGGATGGTAAGGATTGAAAGGAGTTAATGGAATTATTTGGTCAAACTATTAAGGTCTTGCAATAGTTTTAGGTCCTCTACTTCTTGAATTCCCTTCTGATTCCTTCTCTTTCACAGTTCTTCATTGTCATTTCCTCTTAAAAATGTACTTTATACTAACATCTAAGTTGCCGTCCTTAAGGGTGATCAAAACGTCAGTGGTATTGTGACCTTCGTCCAAACCTCCGAGTCCGAGCCAACCACCATCTCCTGGGAGATTACTGGTAATTCCCCAAACGCATTGAGAGGCTTCCACATTCACGCCTTTGGTGACAACACCAACGGTTGTACTTCTGCTGGTCCTCACTTCAACCCTGCTGGTCACACCCACGGTGCTCCAGAGGACGACGAGAGACACGTTGGTGACTTGGGTAACATCTCCACTGATTCCAACGGTGTTGCTAAGGGTACTAAGCAAGACACCTTGGTTACGTTGTTCGGTGAGCACTCCGTCATTGGAAGATCCGTCGTTGTCCACGATGCCACCGATGACTTGGGTAAGGGTGGTCATGCTGACTCTTTGAAGACCGGTAACGCCGGTGGCAGAGCCGCCTGTGGTGTCATTGGTTTGGCCGATTAAGATGATTGCAAATAACTAGTTAAGTTTGGCTTTTGACCGTTTCACTAAATGTTAAGATAAATGAAAATGTTTAAAATCATAAAACTCTCGGTAGCTTTCAATTTCCATCAGGTTCAATTTGTATCCGTAGAATAAAAGAAAACCCATACTGGTTCTGTCAAATAATGTATGTATTTGGTATCGAAAGAATGAGAATACTTAGTAATCCTCAATAAAACTGAAGAATTTGAATAAAAAAAACTTTGGTGGAAAAGACCGTCTTTTGGTGAAGAAATGAACTCTCTTTTGGATAAATACAACCCACGATTACTTTGGAAGGTACCAAACGTAAGAAGGACAAGAAGACTTGGTCAAAGAGTTCAAAGGAACGTAATCACCTTCCAAAGCACTTCCTCTAATCTGGTAGTAATACCAAATTTCGTTGATGGTACCGTTAAGACATCCGATGTACACTTTCTTGTTCTGGTGGGCAACTTTCAAAGCTTGTTCGATATCCTTCAAAGCATAAGGTTTTTCAAGGGATGGGGTGATGCCAGCTTGCTGTAAGAACTTGAAGGTTGGTAAAGTGTTCCAAACTTCAACAACCTTTTGATAATAAGCTATGGCTGCTTGGAACTTGTTGTATGGACCAACAAAGCACTTTGGCTGCAATGTGTTGAAACATGTACCATGCTTATTGTATTCATGTTGCCATAAAGAAATAGAGTCTCCAACAACATTCGAACCTCCGGAGTTGATCCAATATTTAGTCATAGCTTTCAACAAGTCAGGACGTTCAAATGTTTGCGAGATGAGTCCGGTAAGGTTTGTTGAGTCCAGAATAGCCAATTCAGGCTTGCAGTACAGATTGTAGCTACCGTTACACAAATCGTTCCAAAGACCATGGATTGTGAAGACTTCACTAGTGTTGACTGTGTCTTTTCCGGAGCTATGGATGTAGCCAGCGTCATAGTCGAAAGCGTCGTGAGTCTCTTTAAGACATCCGGGATCTGCCGTTACATTGCTTTTGTTTTTGATTACGTCAAGATATTTCTTGTTGAAGTCCCAGAATTGTGTTTGCATAATTACTCCATAATCTTCATAACAACAGCTTGTGTTGGAAACTGGTTGTGGACTCTCACAAGTGAAGTATCTGGCCTCTGGAGAACAAGCACATGATTCGACATTATAATCAATATGTCTAATGTTTGTCTGTTTAGTATCAATGCCAAAGGAAAATGGCAAAGACATGGCCGAAGCTGCAGTTGCAAGCGACAAGAGAGTAAGGGGAGTCATGGCTGCAAATTGCAAATCTACTTTGGGTAAAGGGGCCTGTGGATAAGAGAGCGATCCAGTATTGGCGATTCCAAGAAGTATATATACTGTCAGGATTCCAGGGCTACAAACCGAGGAATTGGTTGCAAACCATAGGTATGGCCCCAGATTGAAGCCGTGAAAACGTGTGGTTTTTTTATATTTGAGCGGATTGTATTCAGCACGTGTGACATGTATTATGGTTTTGCTTCAATAGAATGTAGGTACTGTATGTACTTGAATATAAGTTATTTTCTGCAGTACAAAGATCTTGACCCAGTCGAACGAAGATACATGATTAATTCATAACAGACAAAGTTAAGTATGAATATGAAGAGATTTTTGTAATTGCATTAATTAGTCCAATAAGTTTTGGGTTTTAAATTTCAAGATTTCAGCTTGGTTGTGTCAAATACAGTAGCCCTTTTGTACTGTTGCTCTGTAAAATAGACGGTAATTAGTACATTTTCCTGCAGAATGGCTCAAGGGCAGTACTTAGAGCCATTTGACTTGTCATTGGCCATCTCTGATCATCGAAGAGGTAATTAAACCCAAAAAGGAAATTCATTTAAGGTTAGACTTAGGGGGCAATCGGATAAACTTTTTCTTACCAAAACTGGCTATTCCGCTTCGTTTTGCCGTTAGTTGGTTCCATTACTCACGATGGGATAAGGCGAAGGAAACTAATCCGGGCCGGATGTGACGTAAAGAAATAAATGTAATGTATGTTTAGGATGCAATGGACTGAATTGGATGTTTTTTTGATATAAGAACAAAAACAAACAATTCTGCATAATCACAATTTGAGTGAGACAGTCATTGACTTGGGTGCAAAGTAGAAGATGGAAGGAAATGATGTAGTTTAAATCATTGCTCAAGGGTCCAATGGGTGAAATTTTTCTGATTTAGGTAAAAAACGGCAAAATTTTATTAATTTATTACTAACTCTTGTTGTTTCAGGCCCATTTCAAGTAGTCTTTAGTAGATTTTGTAGTTATAGTGTGCTCTCTCGAGGATTTCCAACCCCTTTATGGCTTCCAGCAGATTTATTTCATTAATTTCTCTCAGTTTTTATCAACAAGTGGTGGAATAAATTCCAATTTATTGCTTTTATCTCCTTCTTTATTGTCTCTTATGCACTTTTTTTGGCGTAATGGCTTATTTTTTTGCAACCAAGTCACAACCACAACACTCATCGCCCACCATAGTGCTTCTGAATCAGAAATTTTATTCGAAAAAGTCAAATAAAGAAAATTAAAACAATATTCTACCTATTTAACCTATAAAACAGATACTCCCCTGTTGTTCGTATACCCACAGAATCCCCACCAACTTCTCACCAACTTCAAACACTTCTTTCATCAAAAAACAACCAAAGGTATGACCAGTCAAAAACTTGAATTACATGTATGGGGACATGATGGCGATTTATCGATCATAGATCCAGAATCTCGTGCTTGTGCCTGGCTTCTCTCGCTCCATTTGAGCGCTATTGATGTACCCTTTGAAGTAGTGACATCTTGTAATACCAACCTTGCCGATACGAGAAAGTTGCCTGTTTTGATTGTTTCCGGTGGGCCGAAACAGGAAAAACATGAAGGTTTCTACTCTATTGTGGAGTTTGTCTCTTCATTACATCCTGCTGAGTCGAAGTTCATACCCAATGGCCGTTTGAGCTCTACTGAGATGCTTGTGAACCTTACACTCACAAAATACATTCAAAATACATTCCACTGCATTCACCAATATAATATGTATGTGAATTCACGGAACTATAGTCAATTCACTCGCAAACAGTTCTCTTCTTTGTTACCCTTCCCAATGTACTATAACCAGCCGTTGAAAATGTATGACAATGCATGTGAACAAGTTACTATGATTGGACTCTCGGCACCATCGAGTGGGTTTTTCGGTTTTTCGGGTCCTGTTCCAAGTACAGAAACCGTCAAGGACAGTGATGATGAAGACGACGATGAAGATTATGATACTTCTGATCCGATTGCATTAAGTGCATTACATGAAAAGGTCATTCTTGCTAAAAACAAAGATAAAGAACTTCTACTAGAACTAAGTATGGGCATTCGTTGTCTCCGTGTTGTGGATGATAATCTAAAGCACGTAATGACGCTATTCAAAGATTTGAACGCAGACTCACCAGTGGAATTCGCCCATTTATTCAGGCCAACGAAAATCAGTGCTTCAGAGATTTTGCTTTATGCCTACATATACTCCATGGTTCATCCTAGTTTGCCTGACCATTTTGTTCGTGATTACATCAGCGAGAAGTTCCAGCCATTTTTCCTGTTTTCTGCCACTATAATCGAAGCTCTCAATGAATGCTTGTCGAAGGGCGACTTTAGAGATGCTGTTGGCGATGAAGTGCCCAGTTTATGGAACGAATTGAAGCGTTTACCTGCGTCAATGGTTGGCTAGGATATTACTAGCAAGTGGTATTTGGGTGTTTTTAGAATTGAATTCAAATGAAAGATTTTTGAGATGCAGAAAGTTGAAAAACTACTAAAAGAAGATAATTTTAGTGGTTGTTGGTGGCAGATTGTTTCAAAGGTTTGATCTGTGATCTGTTACAGGCCAGTATTAACGGTACAATTGGTACAAATGAGTTAACATTTTTACAGATTGTTAATTCTACTAATACTACAAGGTGTTACTCTTTGGATTATTGTTGCAGAGTAGTACTTAATAGTACAGATGGACTGATCAGTACAAACAAATGGATCAGTACAAACAAATGGATCAGTACAAACTGTACCAATAAAGATGAATAGATTCAGCACTAATTGGACCAAAATGGACTATTTATATCAATTTGTATCAATTTGTGCTGAATTTTACCCACTAGCTTCTACAGTCGAGCTACCAAAAGCTCAAACGTCTCTCCCTAAACATCAAAATACGGTTCCCATTCAGCATTATTCAAAAAATTCACCAAATTCGTCCATTTTACAAAAATCTTTAAAAAAATTCCATCTATATCAACTACACCCCAAAGCCAAAGATACCCTGACTCCAACCATTACCCGCACCTCCATATGCATCAAGAGAATAGGAAAAAAATAATACCCAGACATTGGCACTTCAGCATAGTTTCATCCAGACAACAATCCGTGCTAGTGATGATGGATATATCGTGCCATATATCAATGAAATGTACTTTGGAGGCATTAACTTCTCTATCTAGAAGTTATCTTTTCTGTCTCCATAGTGGTTTCAACATAAGTAGGAGTAGATTTTAGACGATTTTGGACGATTTTAGGCTTATCCGTAGGTTTATTAGGAGTTTCCATGGGGTTTTTGGAGTTTCTGAGTCAATTTATCGAAATATATGGCCGAAATTTCCTCTATTTCAGTATTTTTTCATCTTTTCATCTTTGTTTTCTGTCTTTTTTTCGATTCATGGTATAGATCAAAGCCCTGACGATTTCTTGCCCTTATTCATACAAAGTTTACTTGATTTCGACAAAAGAGATTCTTCATTCTTGTTTGAACACATTTTGGCAAAAACTGTTTTAATTCCGTCTGGGGTTTGTGAAATGTTCTTATCTGAACTGGTTCAAGCTATGGGACCGGTGAGACCGGTGCCGGTAACCGACTGACCGACTCAACTTGGACTGTTAAGCGACTGTGCAACTGTTTAGCGATTTGTAAGCTAGACCGTTAAACGGAGCGGGTAAAAGCAGTTTGTTTTTTATCTCGATTCTTGTGAAATTTCTGATCTTAATTTAAATCAGTTTCACCTGTCATTGCCCTAGAAATCTTCTGCAGATGACTGCAATAAAGTCGCAAAGTCCCAACGAAAATTACCCAACAAATCAATTTGGAGAAATTAATGCATGTGATATTTTCCGAACCCAAAATTTCCAAATTTCCTCTTTTGAATTACCCTACCTTTGCCATTCCTCTTTATCCCTGGAAAATTGACGCATGTGCAGTACTATTTTGATTCACATAAATCAACCGGTCAACAAAAGTCCATCAACCTCATCGTCATGAAGGTGTATACTCTTTTGTCGACGTTAGCGCTCTCATACAGTGTCTTTGCATTACCTACGGTTGCCAGTAATGAAGCTGTACCCACTGATATGCCTGGAAGACCGGGTCTAGAGAAAAGAGGAAAAGAAGTGGTGGTAAATAAAGAGTACCAGAAGTTGCAAGACATAAAAAATGGTAAATTGGACACTACTTCCGAAACCCCAAAACCTTGGGTTCGAACTATTTATACCGATAAGGTCGAAATTGTCACACCAACAGTGATTGCAGGTGTTACCATTAGTGGTAAACCTCCAGCCACTACAGATGGGTTAGAACCATGGATTTCTCTAAATGGAGATGGAAGCCCGAAAACAATTAATCCTAAGATGAAGAATGGTGTCATCAAGAACAAGTCTCCTGACTACGCTACCTGGTTCCAGGAAGTTAAGACTGTAACATACTCCAAGGAAGAGTTGCGTGCTCACAACATGAATGATGATGAAATCTTTGTAGAGGAACAATTTATTCCTGAAGATCTTACCTACAGACTGTTGAACCCTATTATTCGTTGTACGCCAGAATCCTACAAAAAGAAAGGTGTGGCTAAGAACAAGTCCCCTGAACCTTTTTGTTTTCCAAGGGACAATTCGCGTCTTTACATGGATCAAACATACTTCATCACATGGTACTATCCTTTCTTCGATAAGAGTGTGGAGAAGGTTAGATTGCATTTGTCTTATGTCAAGGAGAGCATTTATCAAAAAGGTATGAAAAGAGACGTTATTGAAGGCGAAGAAGAGTCAGATCTTGTCCGTCGTTCTTCAGTTATGGAAAAGGGTGGTAAGATTAGCCAGGGTTCCTTTTTCATGTCGGACTGGATGGCTAAAGAGGAAGGTATGATAGCTATCACTGTTGATCCAGAATGGTTCGGCGAGAAAGATTACTACCACAAAGTGCTATTGTCGCTCCAGCCCGATACATTAGCTGACGACGAATTTCAACACATGGAAAATTTCATAGTGATCGAGATTGCCAAGAAGGCAAGAGTTGCCAAAGGACATTATTTGGACTTGAAAGAGCAAGATGAATTGGCCAAGATGAAAGAAATTTATGGTGACTCTTACGACATCGAGGAAGGAATCAATTTCGATACCTATATCACCATTGTCACTTTGCCTACCTGTGTCTTAGTTGCAGTCTTGTTGATGTACTTATTTGTTGCGTACAACAACAGGCAGAACGACTTGAGCTTTTTGAAGAAAGTCAAGTTTAACAGAAACAAGACCTCTCTGTCTCGCAAGATAAAGAACCAGTATTCCGAGCTTCCACAATGGAATGGTGAAAAGAAGGATTGATGTGACTGATATTGTCACGACAGTGACAACCGCACGTTAATACATGAAATTTCTTAATGTTGATTGTGGATTTATTCTACTGGATCACTTGGGATATGTTGGGAACTGTCTATATCTGTTACAGTTGATCTCTCTTGTTACAGTTATTCCATATCTTCTACAGTTGATCTATCTTGTTACAATTGGTCCATCTTCTACAATTGGTCCATCTTCTACAGTTGATCCATCTCTGTATCCATAGAATTGGAGCCAAGAGTAACCAAATTCGGACCAGAATCAATTGAAAAGGAACCTAACCCAAATATTTCAACCGAATTTCAGTATAATCACTATCACTCTTCCCCTCTTCTTTCGCCCTTTTCTTATCTCTTCTCCTTGAAAAATACATGCAGCCATTGAAGTGCATAGCCTAATGTACAGGTTGTAACCCTCTAAACACATACTCCAATCAAGCAAAAGCCCTGGAAAAATGTCAAATAGGTCTAGCATTCAATAGATTCTGCATAACCACCACAATCAAATTCTGATTCGAAATCATATAAATACCTCCTTCCCCCCTTCGCATCGCCATTTGCATCGCCCTAGACAACATCCCTCACATCATACACCATAGCCTGCAGACACACCACCTACCCCAGAGGTTATCATATAAAAACACCATCAAGCGCCAGTTATTAACCAGGCATGTTTTTTTTTGAGCAGGCTTTCAATCAAAACCTTTCACAAGGCTGGGTTTTAACAGGCCTCTCTTCTATTCTATGTGTTTTGGGATGTTTCATCATCTTCTTAGATGATATATATTATCTTATAGTACCAAAATGGGTCTCTTCTAAGTATCCGTTCCATTTGAAGGAGAACTATGCTTTCATGAATGGGTCATTAGCATTCAGTGGCGGTTGTTTGTTGCTTACGGCGCTTTATCGGCTATTACCGGAAGCCGCTTCCCATTTCAAGCAGTCTGACCCAGACGGAAACTATAACTTTCCATTAGTCGCTTCATTCCTTGGCGGAGTCACCATTTGTGGGCTTTTTAATCAATGTTTACATTTGCTTACTACGGAGTCAGTGGTACATTGTTCTCATGATGGCGAAAAGAAGCCTGAACTTGATCGTGTGCCTGAACTGTCCCATAGTCATAATCACAGTCACTCATTTAATGAAGTACCAAGTCATGGTGGACAGCACGAGGGACATTCCAGCAGCAGCCATTCCAGCGGCGATGGCCATTTGCATGAGGATTTATCGAAATCGCATGCACATTCACATTATCATGACCACGACCATTGGGATGAGCATCATTTTTCAAGTGCCTCCAATGGGGTCCCAGCTAAAGCTGCTTCTAGCTCGGAAGATGAAAATACCGTTCATAATGTGACAGAAACATCTAATCTTCTTCCCGAACCAAACTCTTTGAACTTGAATCCATCTCTCTCTCGGAAAAAGTCCTTGATGCACTTCATAGCTCACGGTTCCTTCGCTGAAGAGGGAATATTGGGCGAGTGCAAAGGTTACTCTTCTGCCGAGTTGTGTCACTACGAACAAAACGGCGGCCTTCATTTCTGTGAGGTTCCTCAACTACGTAAGGGCGAGAATGAAGACCCTCATGTGGAATCGTTTCCATTAGATGTCCACAACTATCCATCTTGGGATAGTCATTCACACCATAAACCAGCTGAGCATCATCACCACCATACAAACTCTCCATTGTCTCGTCTTTTACTTATTGGCATCCAGACGATCCTTGCAATCACTCTTCATAAGTTCCCTGAGGGATTCATAACGTATATCACACTGAAGACCAACCCACAATTAGGTGTCTCAATTTTCTTAAGTTTACTTATCCACAACTACACAGAGGGTTTCCTGATGTGTTTGCCTTTATACTACTCATTTGGTGAATCCAAGTGGAGAAAGTGGAAGGCCGTAGGAATAAGCTCTTTCCTTGGCGGGCTTTCACAACCTGCTGGTGCTTTCATGGGTTATTTATTTATGGCGCAATTTGGAGACGGTGATATTGATGTTGATAAGGTGAGCTTTGTTTTTGGCGTTTCTATGGCCATGACTGCTGGGTTCCTTACGGTCATTGCTTTGTCAATGTATGGATCTGCAGTCTCTTTTAGTGGGCTGCCTAACTTTGTTTGTGTTTGGTCTTTGATTGGAATGGCCTTAATTTGTATTCTGACGATTTTTACTAGAAAGGATTAATTATTTTGCTGTTGAAGTTCCCAGTACAGAGTTATAATTACTGCTTTAGAGTTGTTAGGACCAACAAAGAGCCATCTAGCAGCAAGGAGCAACATTTTGCCTATTCAAATTTACTAATTCACTTTAGTTAACCATCTCAAATAATGACAGTCAAGCACAAGCACAAGCTCATTTCTTACCAGACGGAAAAAGTTGGGCGATTGAATCTATCACCAGGTTCCTTTTCTATGGCGAAGCGATTTTGCATTCTATGTTTCTCATAGACCTGATTTCACTGAAGCAACCTTGTTCTGTTCTCCCAGGGAGGAAACTGTAGCAGTTTCCGTAGCAGTCTCCTCGTTTCAGCAAAGGTCAATTGTTCTTCACGAAACTTTCTGGCCCTATTGCAGCAATGATTCCGATTGATTACCGATTATGGCCATTTTTTCATTTATCATTATGCTAAATGGCTTTGTAAGGCTCTTTTTGTGAGGTCTTTTGTTTTCAATGCTTAATTAGTTGAAGAGCCCCTGGGTTAGAAGGCTTTCATGTCACAAGGCTTTTGTTAGAAGTCTTTTGTTAGAAGTCTTTTGTTAGATGGCTTTTATGCTTGACAGCTTCATGCTACAAGGCTTTTTATGTTACAAAGATCGACACCACATTTTGCTTAATGGAATTGTAACATCAGGAAATGTACCATGATCTTATTTATTCTTTCGGTTTTACTAATTTGGCAATTTGAAATTCGGCAATTTGAAACTTAAAATTTGACGTTTCGAAGTTCGGCAATTTGAAAATTTTAAGACTGAGTCATTTTTCTTTTTCTCTTTGGGTGTCGACTTTTCTTTTCTTGTATTGAGATTCTTCAAGTACTGTGATCACTAAATAGAGTGGTCTAGAGCTCTACATGAACGCTGCACAGGCAAAGATAATTGGGCTCTAGGAAGTTCCATAGCCACAGAGTATTCCCAGGAAATTCGTCAAAAATCAAAAAAAAATTGTCCTAAATTTTCAAGTCTCCAAAAAACACTTCTGCAAAACAAAACAAAACCATTTAAAACCCCATTCCTTAACCGTTTATTTCCGACCAGTTCATGCCAGAAGAAGTAATACTGCACATAACTAAATAGCACCTCACTCGTATGCACGTAATATTGGTAAAGACACGATTATCCCCAACTATGCTGAGAGTTTGAGGTACAACTCTCTCCTGCTTCACCTACTCATCACTTTCTTCAGACTTATAAGATGATGGCTCATGAGCTTCCACTACAGGCACATGGTGTACCCCATCTGGTACCTGCCGCCAAGCCAAGAAAAAACAAGCATCACCAGTCTAAGATTCAGTTACCCAACGGACAGAAACCGGACTTTGGGCCAGGAAAGCAGCGGCCCCCGCAGCTTCCCAATGGCGAAAAACCTAACTTTGGAGCCGCTGACCAACTGAAAAATGAAAACAAGAAAGAATCTTCCAAGGGCAAGAAGCTGAAGAAACTGAACGTTAAACGGACAGCCGATAGCAATGAGAACAAGAATGTCAGTAGTCAAGGTGGACGCAAGACGTCAACGGGAGCAACAGAATCCCTGGGTTCTTCTGGAAAGAACCTGGAGTCTTATGCTGGTTCCTCATTTCACTCTTCTCCTGAAGCTTTGGCTTTACCCAAGCCATCGTTTGCTCGTTCTTCCAATGGTGCTTCTGGCAGTACTGGCAGTAACGGTAATGCCGGTAACGCCCTTAACCCTATCAACCCTATTTCTCCCAACCAAGTATCTGTTGTTTCAACGCCTCCAGCACAAACAGACCACCTTCAGGCTGTGCCTATGGCGCCTATGTTTCATTCTCCAGCGCTTCAACAGGTTCTTCCTGCTCCACCAATGGCGGCTCCTGGCCAATATAGCCATCCTGCCTTTGTCTATCAAGGAGTTACCGGCGTGGGTCCTCCTCGTTATCCAATAACTTCTTATCCTCCTACGCATAAACCTGAATTCTCCTACGGACCAGTGATGACTCCATATCATGCCCCTCCTGGACCCATGCCACCTTATTGTTCTTATCCTACTATGCCTATCGGCGCCGCGCCGATGCTGCAATCTCATCCGGGACAGAGAATATCATTTAATGATTTGATCAGTTCCTCAAAATGAGATCTGAACTTTTCTGTTTCTGTTTTCCTAGCTTCATTTCAGCGTTTATTCTCGAACTTTTATTGATAGTGAACAACAGACTGGACGTGCTATATTACTTTATTCCTTGGCTTTCCGGTGCTTTATTATCATCACTTCCACTCGGCAGTTTTAATGGTTTTTGGGGTTATCTTTTCCCATTTTCCATTTTCTGCCATTTTTTCTTTTTTTTTTGCCTCTATCTCCTCTGTATATATCTCCTATGTTGGTGCTTATATCAAATGTATGAAGTTGACAGGAAGAATTTTTGTTATGTTGTAAGGTTAAAGTGTAACTCGGACCACCTGGCTTTGTTCACTTTTGGTGAAGTCAACAAGGATATGCATGAGTTCGCCAATAATGTCTGAGAGTCTTTTTGGTAGCAAATTTTCATAGAAATGTCAGCTTTGAATATATTATACGACAAATGGCAATTTTCTGGTTTTGAATTTCAGTTTCACCTTCTTTTCTTTTGTACAATGGTGTCTATTCATCTTTTGAAAAAAAAATAAACTGTAATCTGCAACAGTATGCAATAATCTGCGCCAATACGCAATGATATGCAATATTATGCAACAAATTGCTTTCAAAATTACACCAATTCGGATTTGGAGTTAAGAAAAATCAAACTTCAGGAGTATGGCTAATGTATTCTACACCAAGACAGAACCAACATAGTCATAGCACCGTCATGATGAAATTGAAATTGATTAAAATGAATCAATTAACAGCCAAATTGATTCAAAACTTCGAAAAATGGAAATAAAGCGTCAAACCAAAAACAAGTTGCTTTGTTCCTAATAATTAAGGAATTCTAAATATTGAGGTACTTCAATTGTACCAGGAACCGGCATTTACTCCATCAAACTGCACTTAAACCAGGCGTTTGAGGCGCCGTTTCTCCCGGAATGGTGCTTTGGTGGTAATTATTTCAAATATGACGATATTCGGTCCCATTATTCAGTCCTTTGGTTTTGTTCAGAGACATCTTTGGTTAAGTAAAGATATCTTCCGCTGCACAGGAATTATCGTCATTAAAATAAAAACGTTTCCAATATTCAGTTCGATTAAACAACGTTTTGTCAAAGAAGGGCATTATAACGACTGGAACCTCATTAAAATGGACAACTACGAAACTGGCTACCGGTGCTAGAACGGCTAAAACGGCTGAAGCGATTTGGACGGGCGACAGGACAACCCAACCAGCGCGAATACAGCCTCGAGAGAAAAATAAATTCCAGTATCATGAAGATATCCAAACAGCTAATAAACTCAACAATTAACATTCTATGGTTCTCAATGAAAATCGGTTACAATTTCTTATTCATTTTCTATTTTCAGATGATGTCCATTTATTACATGCACGAAACTGCCCGAAGATGCAACAAACGGCAAATCAACGTACAACAATGTACAATAATGCGCGCCCGATTGTTGTCTGCAGTACAATGCAAGAACTAAACGATTGTTAATCATCGCTAGCTTTCACACCTGCATTTAAAACGCATTAGAAGTAAAATGATGCATGAAACACCCAGGGAGCAAATATAAAGCAGCACCCAAGGCAAAATTATTCTATATTCTTCCGTCAATCCTATTCTTTTCCTTTAAGTGATTTTCGTCAAGTTAAAAAGGATTCACAAGCTCGAAGAACAATCAGAGAAGACTGATTCTGTTTGTGAAGCACGTGACTATAACTTCCCCTCCTTGTCAAAATAGCTCACACAGCCCAGAGATCTAAGCAACAACCACAATGAAGGGAAAGGAGATTAGAATCATCTCACTTTTGGTGATAGATACCATTTTCTTCCTCTTGGAGGCTATTGTCGGCTACACTGTTGGCTCGTTGGCCTTGGTCGCCGATTCGTTCCACATGCTTAACGACATCATCTCTCTTTTCATCGCTCTTTGGGCTGTCAAGGTGAAAACTTCTAAGCCAGCTGACGGAAAGTATACTTACGGATGGCAACGTGCCGAAATCCTTGGTGCTTTGATTAATGCTGTGTTCTTATTGGCTCTTTGTTTCACCATTGTAATTGAGGCTATCCAGAGATTCTTCTCTGCTCCCGAAGTTTCCAACCCTAAACTTATCCTCATTGTCGGCTTCGCTGGTTTGCTTAGTAATGGTCTTGGACTCATCTTGTTCCACGAGCACGGCCACTCTCACGGTGGTGGAAGCGGCCACTCTCATGGCCACAGCCACAGCCATTCTGACCTGGCCCATGAGGATGAGGAAGCTGAACTTGGAAATCCTATATACGAGGCAAACAACAACTCTAGCAGTAGCATTACTCAGTTTATGCCAACCAATGTTGTGGAAAGATTAGACGAGTCAAGCTCCCTTCTTCCTAACCTGGGCGCACACGAACACAAAAAGAAGACGAAATCAATGAACATGGAAGGTGTGTTTTTGCATGTTTTGGGTGATGCTTTGGGTAATGTTGGTGTTATCATCACAGCTCTTTTCATTTGGAAAACCGACTATTCCTGGAGATTCTACAGTGACCCTGTGGTATCTTTAGTGATTACTTTGATTATTTTCTCCTCGGCTTTACCTTTGTGTCGTAAGTCCTGTAAAATCTTGTTGCAAGCAACGCCACAGTACTTGGACTCAAACAGAATTGTTGAGGAGATTATTCTCCTCCCTTCGATCAAGTCTGTTCACGACTTCCATGTTTGGAACTTGGACGAGGACTTCTTGGTTGCCTCTTTGCATCTTGAGTTGAATGAAGGTT
The DNA here is from genome assembly GCA_030568975.1 of Australozyma robnettiae. Taxonomy (NCBI): domain Eukaryota; kingdom Fungi; phylum Ascomycota; class Pichiomycetes; order Serinales; family Metschnikowiaceae; genus Australozyma; species Australozyma robnettiae. The sequence goes on along the minus strand of JAJMJD010000031.1, from coordinate 58,569 downwards.
CAGACGTTAACTCCGATTGTGGAAAAATTAACAAAAGCTCCTTCTCTGACACTGTCGCCCAAGTTAGACTGATTCTTCACAAGTACAGAATCAACAGTGTCACCATCCAACCGGAGTTTCTGGCAAAAGAAAATGGGGCTGTCTTTGGAGCCAACGCTACATCATGTACTTGATTCTGTTTTGACGGTGAATAATCTTACTGATTTATGGCATTGACTGTTTTATAACTTGTTGATGTATGATCCAACTTTGACTTTACCTTGATGTATAACTTCGAGTATGTTATTCTTTTGTTTGATCACATAAACTCTACCTTTGTGTTGCTACTTGTAATCATCCCTCAGATCTAGTTCCATGCACATACATCCTTATAAAGTACCCAAAGTGAGTATTGGAATTTTAATACATAATTTATACAATATTGAAATAGGTTGGGTGCATATAATTACCTCATTGTATGAGATCTCTGATGTAAACGGTCTTGTAAGGAACCTTTTTAACATAGTACTTGTTTTGCTTCTCCTTCTTGTTCTCTTCCACCAAAGTTTTATTCCGGAAGAATGATACAGAAGATTTGAAAGAATCTCTTGTTGATTGGCTTTCAAACAAATCGGCTCGAGACATTGTAGCCGTTTTGGATCTCACATCCGATGAAGATAATCTGGAAGAAAGACCCGTTGAAGTTACGGATGCACCACCAAAAGAAGGAATAGCCGAAGCTGCTGCATTCATTTTCTTTTCCAGACTCGATGAACGGAACTTATTTTGAAGCCTTCTCATGAAGTTTCTCTTTGGTTTGCTCTCCTGGGTATTAATGGAAGCTGCCAGAGTTCCAATTGACATTAATGGAGCAATTTTGGAGTCATGTTTGGTTTCACTCTTTTTGGATTCACGTTTTTTAGGTTCACCTTTCCTCACTTCACTAGTCTTACCATGAGTACTCAATACCTGGGAAGTAGTAGATCTAGGGAGTAGCTCAACCTTTGGCGATGGGGCTCGTAATTGCAGTGGTACATGGAAGGCCGGTCTGGGTTGAGTAAAGGAATATGTCTGTTCTGTGGAAGGTGATCTATCTGGAGGCAAGGAGAAAACACTTCTCGCGTAGGAGTGGGTTGGTCTGGCAAATGATCTGCTGCGAGATATCGAAGCACAGTCAGAGGTATCATTGCCATTACCCATTTCCTTCTTCAACACATAACTACTCTTCATAAACCCTGAGGATGCCCGTTTGCCAAAATCGGCTTGGAAATGTGGCACAGAACTCAGATAGCTCTTATTCGTGTAAGGACTATCATACTCTTTGGAAATGTAAGGATAGCGATAAGAGTTAGGTTGTGGACTCTCCAAGTGTACATTAGTAGACTTGAAAGTGGCTTCATTTCCTGAATGACCAGACCCAGAAGAAATTGAAGATTTGTAGTCCAGATTGTGTAAAGACAACGACGATGCTCTGGAGGATGCTTCATGTGCCGAATCGTCGGGTCCATACCGAGAAGAGGTAGAAGAAGATGCGTCATTTAAACAACCTGGTTCGAACTCAGCAATCGGAGCTAATCCGTTTATTCCAAAACTCTTTGTGTCAAACACACTGGATTTGGGCTCTTCAGGTGAGCTGAAGTTAATTTCATCTTCAAAGCAGTCGTCAACAGTTGACACAGACCCCAAGCTAGAAGAGAACGAATTCTGGCGTTGATGTTCGTTTATGTCAATATGCCTTTCTGAAGGAGTTCTTCTGTGTGTTGGTTGGCGTCTTGGATCGAACGGAGCGTCAGTTCTTCTTTTGGGGCTACTTAAACCTTCACCAGATAATCCAAGTTTCTGCAACATCTCTGCGGTGTTCCGCCTACTTGATCTTGGAGTCAAAACTGGCTCATGATCAAGTTTACTGGCCGTCAGGGCGGAGGATGTGATGGTTGGAGGAACAACTAAGCTTAGTGTTGGACCATCTGCGGCCAGCGAGTTGCGACGGAAGCCACGGTACTTTTCATTTTTGCCAAGATCAATACTGATTACTTCCAATTTTGACTCGCCCCCTGCACTCACTGCACTGCAAGATGGTTTCTCTGTAGTGTAAGATGTTGCTGACAGTCTTAATGGAGCAGTGGTTTCAGTAACGGAATCTTCATCGCTCTCAGAGACATTCTCATTGAGCAATATACTATTGGCAATGAAAATATAGAGCTTTACCCAAAGTCCTTCCACGTCAGGCTTGAAACGGTCATCACCTAAAGTACGACGCAAGGCTTTGATGAGAACCGAACCAAGTGGCTCCAAATACGTCACTCCGTAAATAACAAGAGAAGGGTTTTCCGATACAAAATCGCTCATACACTCTTCGAGCAAGCGACACTTATGTAAATACAACATGGAAAACTTCAAGATCTCTGCAAACAAGTCCTTTTGTTCAGCATACACTCGTTTGTCTTCGAGCAGGGCCCTTGACTCTGGACTTACCTCCACCAAGTCAGTGAAAACTTTATCGACAAAATCATTGTCTTTGTAGTAGTTAAGAGCCATTACATCGGCCCATGAGCTTCTGATCTTTACGATCTCTGAATTTGTCCAGTGATCAGTCATGAGGGAAAACAGGAGAAAGTTGGTAGATGGAGTTTATCAAAGGAATACAGCAATCTTTATAAGCATTTTTTTTGACTGGAAAACGTATTCAGAATACAGTTAAAAGTAATTTGGTCATTATTGCCGTACTCGGTAGTTTCATGTGGTGAGGGAATCCATGGCTGCAAAAAAGATACCCTTTTCGGTAATGACGCACACAATATGCAGGAACAAACTTAGTTTGCTAAAAAGGGTAAATTGAAATATGCCTATAGTGGTTAAGTAATGACATTAGCCTGAAAAATTTCTGCAGACGGCGGGCAAAAGTTCGGCTTTAACACAAGGGCAAGCCCAATTTTCGACACGTATGGACGTGTCTTGTCTTATCAGGCACTGTGATGACTGACAGGACTGAAAGATAAGAAATTGATGGAATTCACGGAAGTAAGGGAATGAATTTAATCGTATTAGATATTTGAAGAAAAAAAGTGTAGAACTAGAATAATGATAATTAAAGTTGTTTCTTTCCAGTCTTTAGAAACTCATGGTTGCTTCTCAGACACAGTTCCTTCAGCGTTTTCGACATGCTTCTCCACTAGAGTAACTTCAGAATTTCCAGAAACAACCATTTTATCAGCAATATTCAGTTCTGGTCCATCTACCCAACTTTCTGCCTTCTGTAGCTGATCATTGAACACATTTGTCAACAGGCCAATCATATCTAAAGATTCCCGAGCAAACTCCATGACACGATCATGACACGGCAAGGGGCCTGTTTTGGATTTCTGAATTTGATTTGGCAAATTAAGAATTATACTACGGATCATCGACCGAAGTTTGACATCGTCGTCTCTGGACCCGTCGGCAACGTCTGAAGTTTCTCCGCTCGCACTTAAGGAACTAGGACGGAAGTTTGAGATGATGTGAATAATTTTCTTGACCGTTTTCACGATTTCAACATTGGTTTCTTCATCAGGAATAGAACTAGAAACCCTAGTAAGTTCATTATCCTCGAATTTCTCAGCAGACACGTTGGTCAGATCTTCCTCTTTAACTACGACTTGTACAACATCAGGAGTTTCCAGCTGCCCCCCGGAAACATTTTCCGACAGTTTTTGCTTGTCGGCTTCAGCTATTCGTAGCTGGAGATCGGAGATTTTGGCACTAATGTTATCGTTGGCAAGTTTCAAGATATGGAGACAAAACTTTAGTCTTTTCTTGATTTCCGTTTTATCTTTAGGGTTCTTAGCAGCCAAACGTCGCTTTTTCCTTGCCTTTTCTTGTCTTGCTTGATGCAAGTTGTTCAAATTAACTTCGATTTTGCTGAAGACTGGAATTGCAGCCTTTTCAACAAAAGCTGCAGCGTAGTTAAAAGTAGCATAGTTCCGCTTAGAAGTTTCATAGTACTTAACAGCATTAGTCACAATCGGCAACCTTGACATAGCATTCACCAGCAGCACTATTGGATGTACCTGTTGAGTCACATCTGTAGGAGAGGACACTGATGGGCTTCGTGAAAGATGATGATGAGGTGTAGAAGCTGTAGAAGAAGAAGACAGTGTCGGCCCCGTAGTACATGAATTGAGCCGAGTTAGAGCCTCAGCTGCAGAGAAAAGATCCACATCTTGAGAAGAGTCATGGTATGGTGCTGACCCAGGCGATGGACCGAGTGGCGATGCTGTTTCAGCAGAACATTGTACATCCAACGATCCCAACGAGGATGTGGTACACGGTTCAGAAAACTTTCTTTTTGCAGGTTTCAGGCTATTCATTGGAAGTTTCTTTTTGCTTTTTTTTGCTTTGCTTTGTTGTTTTTTGCTCTGAAACTATCACAAGCTCTTCGCTACTACTCAAGTGTCAAGTTGGGTTGGTTTGACTTCAGCACCTCGATACACAATACGATGCAAGAAGAAAAATGGAAGCAAACGGCAATCCTTTCGTTGGCTCCAAAGACAATAGAAGAACGATATAATAGAAAAGACTAGAAAAGACCAAATTTTGGGTCGGGGTGAAACAGTACTCAGAATAAGGAATATTCCCTATGTGAACACAGGCATCTGGCATGTGACGAGGATGGGTACTATCTGCAGTACCACGTAGATGGAACAGAAAGTGGAGGTTAAATTATTGGCCAAGAGGGTTAATGAGGGTTGAAGTATACGAAGAATGGATCATGATTAGTGACTATCCGGCAGCTAGCAATGTTCTTTTTTTCGGATTTCCGTTTTGGGCTGTTTGGTCCAACGTCTGAAGACAGCTGCCAACTGCTTGTGATATAGAGCAGAGGGGTTAGACACATTTACTGTGACAGTGACAGTGACAGATAGTGACAGAAAGTGACAGAAACGGTGAAGAGAAATATTAAAGGAAAAAGAGTTATTGAAAGAAATTTTTTAGTTTGATTATCTAAAAATAATCATTTTGCGATTGTTTAAGTTGTTTGGCTGCAGTTTTGGCTGCAGTTTGGCTGCGAAGCAAAGCGGTTGAAATAGGTAAAGGTGCGTTGCGAAGCTTCGATTAGTTTGACAAAGAATAGCTTCGAAGAAAATATTTTGGAGTTTTGAAGCTTTTAAGATTTACTGTTTTGGTGACTGTTTTGGTGATTGTTTTGTTAAATGTTAGTTTAATGTCTGTTCAATGTCTGTTCAATGTCTGTTCAATGTCTGTTCAATGTCTGTTCAATGTCTGTTTAATGTTAGTTCAATAATCATCTTGGTTTGATAGGGTAGATAAGTTGAGTTTGAATTTATTCTGGGAGTTAAGTAGAGAAGAAGTGATTCTGCAACGTTGGTATTCAAAATACTTTTTGGTTCCATGTTGCGTTTGTTTTTAGCTTCTTTAATCTTTGCTTCTATTCTTTCTTCAAGGCTTCAAGTTGTACTTCAATCACCTAATCCAAAATCATCAAAGTGGTTAATATCCTGCAATAGCCATTTTCGTCTGAACGTAAGCCCTCATCTCTGAACGGCCTGCTTCCGTCGTGATGTCGAAAGATACCTTTTTGATAGCTGATTGGTTGCATTTCTTGTGTTCCACCAGGGTACTTTCATCAAGGCAATTAACACTGTTTCCAGAGACGACACTGTTTTCAGAGACAACATTGTTTTCAGAAACAACATTGTTTTCAGAAACAACACTGTTTTCAGAGAAAGCACTCTTCTTAGGGTCAACGCTGCCGTAATTCATATCCTCGTCTTTCTTATCCTCTTTAAGGTCATTGTCACCATCGTTATCAATCAATTCTTCACGACAGTACAGCGGTACTCCGCTAAACAAATCAAAATTGAAAAGTTTAGTGTTCTTTTGCTCTTGTTCAGAAACCTCGTGCTTGGACAAAATGGTGTTTGCTGAGTTGATTTTCGTAGACTGGTCGCTCTCCAGGTCCAGCTCAAGATAGAACGACCGATAACTTTCATAAAACAATTTTTCTTCCATTTCATAATCAAGGCAACTAATACCTCCACAAAGGTTCTCGGGGAGAGCGCCTAGATCAGTTTCAAAAAGATTCAGGCGGTTGTCAACGTCATGGTTCAAATGTGATCCATCAGGACGAGACTGATTCTGAGAATCTCCCTTCGCTTCTGGATTCTCAAACAAGGAACTCGACTGTTTATTCTCTTCCGGGTCTTTTCCCTCCGGATGATGCTGGTTGAAGAGGTCAAATGCTTTCTTTCCAGAGGCCAATACCACGATCAATAGGATATGGAATCCCATAAAATTCCAGAAACCATTATCGGCATTCATATCGCCCATTGACTGATCGACTATCGTAGCAAGGCTAAAACAATTTTGTACGTCTATCACCACTGAGGCCTCCATCAAAGTTTGTTCTTGTACATGTGAAAGACACGTATGAGCAACCTGATAGGCCAAAGGAGTGAGGGAAACTTTTTTCGACATTAACAATGATTTGGAGTATCTTTTTAGACATTGATGTGCGTTGTTTGATTCAGAACAAGCAACGAACTTTCTGAACGTGTGCAAATGGGAACCGCCATGGGAGCTGTCGCTAAAGAAGAATTGGTAAATTACTCCAAGAATTAAGATGATTCCAGTTAAGCGCCGAATCTGATTCATATTTTTTTTTGCGGGAATGGGTGTTTGGCGGGCAAATAGAGTAGTTGTTAGATGTAGTAAAGGGAGGTTTATTGGTGACACAGATTTGCAGCCATTAATAATGGACATTAAAATCTTGTCATGGGTAAAATTGTTTTAGAATTTAACATTTTGAACTCCAAAGAGCTATAAGTCGTTCCCTTTTTTCTTACATTTTTTATTGAAGCCGTTGTTTTCTTGGTTTTGGGACAAAGACACACATCCCTAACTAGTATTAGTATTTAGCGTCGAAGAAACCAATAATAAAACCTATTAAGTAACTATTAACTGAATCGGGATAGACAACTCTTCTGTATTGATGTCGTCCCATTATTGAGGAAACTGGCCCATTATTGTTCTGGTTTGTACGATTTAGGCTACAGCTATATCTAGATACTACGTTGATTTACTTCTCTTTGTTACCGGCTTTGTTACTATTTTGATCAATTCATAATCTGATTTTGAAAGTTAGAAAAAATGAAATGAGGCCTCTTTCCAAAGGAGTTAACGAGTTCCAGCTCTAATTCACATACATCTCATAGTATCCTCTCTAAGCAGTCAATGACGAGAAAACGGGAAATGACGAGAAAAAGAGAAGTGATTCAAGATGCCTTTATCTAAAAAATTCAACATAATAAATCCAAAGTAGTAGTTCTTCAATGGGACAGTCTCTCTAAGTAGAAAGACAAGAACAAGAAGAGAAACCATTAAGGGGAGTAGTATTCTAAAACCCATAATAATATCAAAACAAACCAATTAGCCCAGCCAAAAAAAATTCAATAAAAGAAAAGAATTAACCCCATCAAGAAAAAAGATCAAAGTCAATCAATCAATCTAACATTGAATCACGGAACACTGCCTATTATACTCAATAGAAACCGTTGCTCTCAAAAACACACCAAAAATTATTACCTTCAAAAGAAAAGAAAATAATAAAATCATTAATTCCCAAAAAAGTTTCAATACCTTATTTCTCGTTCTTTCCATAGAAATTACTTCGCCACGCTTAATGACCTCCTGTGTGCAGGAATCGTATCACAGTCCCAATATAAGAGCAGCTCCACCCTCGGCAGCCACACCTGTAATTCTGCTCCCACTTGTTGCAAGAGATTTATTGTGGGTTTTTCTTAAAAAGAAAGTGATTAATTTATCCAAAAACATCGAAAAATCAAAACAATTTCGTCTCCAATTGCTTTTCAAACCATCTTTTCTTCACTAATTACACATCAGATAACAAATCTATGACTGAAACTACCAGTGATTCAAAGTTCCCACCAGTCGTACCAAAGGGATGGTTGGCCCAGTTTGATGATAAATATAAAACGTGGTTTTACGTCCATTTGGACACGAAAAAGTCCCAATGGGAGGCCCCAGAAGGAACAACCTTTGGTGAGACAAAGCCGGAACTTCAACCGCCACCCTACGATTCCAAGACAAGTTCTTCGAGAAGCAACTCTTCCAATAATGTCAATGGTTCCCAACAATCACAACGTGATGGTATGGGTTCTGGTATGGGTTCTGGTATGGGTTCTGGCGGATACCCACCACAGCAACAAGGTTACCCACAACAGGGTTACCCACAACAGGGTTACCCACAACAGGGTTACCCACAACAGGGCTATCCACAACAAGGTTACCCACAACAAGGTTTTGCCCCTCAAGGCGGTTATGGAGGATACCCTTCCCAAGGATACGGTCAGCCAATGGGTGGATATGGAGGGTATCCACCCCAAGGGTATGGACAGCCAATGACAGGTGGGTACCAACAACCTTTCCAACAGCAGCAACAACAACAAAAGAGTAAGTTCGGAGGTGGTGCTGGTTTGGCCATGGGTGCAGGTGCTGGATTATTAGGAGGAATGTTGATTAGTCATGCTGTGCATGATGCTGAGATGAATGCTTATGAACAAGGTTACGATAATGGATATGATGATGGTGGTTTTGATGGAGGTTTTGATGGAGGTGATTTTTGAGTTTAGGAGCTAGATTCTGGACGGTTTCTGGATAACGACCAAAAGAACTTTGTTTATGGTAACTAATCCTTCTGGCTTTGCTTGTTTTTCAAATGGACTCTTCATTGATGATTGTTGCTGTTGATTTTTATTAATGAAGTTTTTCGCAATATGTTATGACACTTAAGGAATTGACAATTTCGCAATTGACATTTCTGTAACTTGTCTTTAACAACCATCTTGATAATACAGAGATTCCTTTGTTCTATTTGGATTACACAGTGGACGGATGAAACTGAAACCCGATTACCTACCTTCCAGAGCTTCCAGAGCTTCCACAAAATACCTTCCGGAATTTGGCTTCCAAGAATTTGGTTCTCACTATAACCAAATTCCACTTCACTACAATGCTCATTACAACCAATAGTGCTGAAAGTGAACCAAACACCAAACAATACAACAAAAGAAAGCTCATGATAAGATTGAAAACATAAATAAAACTCTGCGTAATTTTTAATTTTACACTCAAAAAGGCCCAAAATTGACCGTGATTTTTCCGACATCCCGAACTTCCAATATTCCTAGATCCCACACCCGTACACCACAGCCAACCAATAGTTAACCATCAAATTCTAATCGTAACTCCATCAAAGCCAATAATGAAGTTCACCAGAGTGTTGAGACAGACTGAACAAGTTCTTGTCAGAGCTGCTTCCGGTTACCCGACCGGCTTGACCGGTTTGTACCAACACCCAAACCCAAGACCAGCGTTGATCTCTCTTTACAAGAACACATTGCAAGTGTTGGAAAAAGATTTTCCAAAGGAGTCTGTTTACAGACAATCTGTTGAGCAAATGACCAAAAACAGATTGAAGATTGTGGAGGAGAACGAAATCCATGAGGTCATTGAGGGCCAAATCGGTGGTGGATTGATTGAAGAGATTGTTGTTCAAGCAAGCGAAGAGTTGCACTTGGCCAAGGAGTTGGGAGGCCTTAAGGTATGGGAAGAATTGGCCGAGAAGCCTTTGGATGACCAATGGGTTTACTTTGGTAAAAAAATATAATCGCATCGCATGTTACAAGCCAAGACTGGGTTCTGGGTGTAGATATTCCATGACAATAAAGGTAGAAGATAAAAGGTGCCGAAGAAAGGTGTAGAAGGAAAAAATGAAGAGTGTAACAATTGTAGAGTATAAGCAGAGTAGAGAGATGGAGGAAAAGGCGAAATTTGGGTTGATAATTGTTGGATTTTTTACCATACAACTGGGTTCAGGTCGCTGAGCCACTTCAAATAAGGCAATTTAGAGTAGGCAACTCGATTGAGATAAATTGAATTAGGCAACTCGATTAAAATAAATTGAATTAGACAAATTGAATTAGGCACATTTGATTAGCCACTTCAACTAGACAAATCGGGCGACTTTAACTTAACCACCTCAAATTACTCACTCTTGGTCAGAATTGAGTGAGGTATATTCGGATAAAACAGAAAAAAAACGTATTCCCAAGTAGCAGTTCTAAAAGGGAAAAAAATCGAGATTGTTGACATTCATCGGCCCATGTCTCACATGGCCTCACATGGCCGCTTAGGATATTGAAGATGTTCTAACAACAGTTGTTCTTCATGTTGAAGCCCTGTTGAGAGACATCAATGTTACCGGGGTTCAGTTTTGGTTCAGTCTCAACATGGTTTTTCTGAATGACAGAAGCCAATTCATAGAAAATAGAGTCAACATTAGCATTGGTCTTCGCAGAAGCCTCCAAGAATGGAATGCCCAACTTAGCAGCCATCTCAGTGCCTTGATCATAAGAAACCTGTCTGTTTTCTTCATCGTCACTCTTATTACCCACCAAGAAGATTTGTGCATCTTCATTAGCATGTTCGGTAACAGTCTTGTGCCACGTCTCCACGTTCTCGAATGTACGGGCATCTGTAACATCATAAATCAAAACAATACCCATAGCACCACGGTAGTAGGCAGTAGTAATGGTTCTGAACCGTTCTTGGCCAGCAGTATCCCAGACTTGCAACTTAATCTTCTTACCGTTGCTTTCAATTGTACGGATCTTGAAATCAATGCCAATAGTGGTAATGAATGATGGATTGAACTTATCCTCAACAAAACGCAACAACAAACATGACTTTCCGACACCCGAGTCGCCCACGAGGAGCAACTTCATGATCATGTCATAGGATCTAGATGGGGCACTCATTGTAAACACACTTGGACACTGTTCTGTGGGGATAAAAGTTGCAATTTATCAAATTCTCGATTAATGAATAGGGGCCTGGTTTGGGTTATATCAGGACTGAGCTTTTAACTATGTGAAAAGATACGGGTTGTACAGAAATGTGTAGAGAAAATGATGTTGTTAGCTATGGGAGACGGTTTTCCTGTGTAAGAGGGGGGTAGAAATACGATGAAGAGAGAGACACTAGTTGGGTTTTTTTTGGGAATTTTGCAATTTTTGGATTATTTTGTCGTTTTTCATGAGTTTTTGGAATGGCTCTGTTTTTTCTTTGTTTATGTTTGTTTTGGTTTGTTGGTTGGTATTTTTGATTAAAGTAGAGGTGAGGTCAACTTTAGAGAAATGTCCTAAGATTACGGAGTTCTTCTGTTAAGAAAAAAGATGTTTTAAAGAAAAGGAAATGAATAAAAAGAATGTACTGAAAATTGGGATAATTATGAATCTTAATAGAAGTAAGAACTATGAAGTAAGAAGTGAGAGGTAAGGATAAGTACTTTTTCATACATCATCTTTTCATATATCATCTTTTCAATACATCATCTTTTCAATACATCTTTTCATACATCATCTTTTCAATATATCTATTCAACCTCCTCATCTATACAACTGCCTTTACAAGAAAACCTCAGCATCAATCTCCACAGAAGAAGCAGCATATGGAATCTCAAAGCTACTCATAACTTCAGGGTGTAAAACACCAATAGCTCCAATATGCTTAGCCTCAGCATCCTCGGAAGCTCTAAAGAACACCTTGGCTCCTCTCCCTGGGAAGAAAGTAGGGTTCTCCTTGTCCTCCTCTATCCAGTATCCTCTCTTGTTCATGTTCTTTGGGTCTTCGAGCCATGGAGTTCTCATGGTTTGCATAATCTTGCCCAATAAACCTTGAACGTATTCGAATCCAGAGGTCTTACCAGCGTAAATAGCACACCAGTTTCTCTTGTTGAAAGCCCTTCTCTCCAACTCAAGGTTCTTCAAAACAATGTCTCCACACTCAAACACTTTAATTGGCAAAGAGTGCTTTCTGTTCTCCTTGATGGTTTTAAGAATACCTGGAACCAAGCTTGTGCGGACAACCTGGTACTCGATTGTTTTAGGGTTGGCTAAACTGACAGCCTTGGTACCATCGTCAGGTTGTCTCAAGAACTTGAAGTTCTCATCATGAGAACACAATGTCAATGGCAACACTTCCAAGTAACCTGCTTGAGCAGAAGCAATACGAAGAATATCGCCGACCTTGTTGATTGGCAAAGGTGAAGCCACAAGAGAGTCACCTTGAGCTTTTGTTTTCTTCAAGTTGTTGAAGCCGTATCCAATAGCAGCATCTTCCATGATGTCACATTGGTGCAACACATCAGATCTAGTGATTGGAACCTCAACATCCAAAATCTTTTCATCTCTTGGAGTAGCCTTCAAAGACATCTTGGTTAATAACTTGGCAATCTCCTCGCCGGAGTAGTTCAAACCCAAACATGAGTTGATATAGTCAATATCGGCTTCAAACTTTCTAGGAGTGATGTTTGGACTGACTCTATCTTGCGCGTTGTGGCTAGACACGATTTGAACAGGCTCAATCTCAAACTTGGTCTTGGAGTAGCAAGAGAACATGGCCACCATCTGGTTGATAACGAGATCAGTCTTTGTCTTGTCGGTACCGGTAACTTCTATAAAAATGTTCTTTGTTTCCAAGGTGATCTTCGAATGGTCAGAGTTGATTATAGGTGGCAAAGAGCATACGGTTCTTTTCAGATCAAAGATCACTGGGTAAACAGGAGAGTCCCGGATAATGTGCAAGTACTTACCCAAGTTCTTGTCCTTATCGTAGAATTCCATGAGCTCAGCACCATCCATCAACTGGGTCTGGTTCAATGGAACGAATTTGATATCCTTTGGAGCCAAGGCCTCGTAGGTGAATGGTGGGCTCAAGGTGTCTAAGTCATGAGTACCGATAGCAACCAATGTTCTGTTACGACACAAGTTAGTGTGCAACTTGTCTTGCAAAGCAATGAAAGACGCATAGCGTCTCTCGTCAAACTGAACATTCTTCAAGATTGCAGCAGCAGCGTAAGGACGGATCTGTTCAGTAGACTTGTCGATGGTCATCTTAACCGATGGAACCTGTGGGTTCAAAGTGAAGTTGGGGCGTTCAGCACGACCCAAGAACTCGTTCAAAGCCTGCGCAATACCTTCAATACACAACATATCGTATCTGTTGGCAGGGATTTCGATTTTCAACTGGGGTCTTTCGTCACCCACACATTCGTCAGTGGTGTCTTCGTCCAACTCAATACCAAAGTCGAAACATAATTCGTCAAACTCTTGGGTAGTGTACAGTCTGCCCAAGAGCTCGTAAAGATCGGCTTTGTCTACCGGAATAGTTGGCATTTTTGTTGTTGGTGGAGGTTGATGTGAAGGTTGAAAATATGGAACTCGAAAAAATTGGAGTTAGTGCTAGGAATTACGCGCAAGCGTTGCCAGATTATGGTGCGCGCGCGTAAATTTCAGTCTGTACTCTTTCAATTCGTCTGGTGCACTGTGGAATCAAAAGAAGTTATATTTCTTGGAATATGAGAATAATTATTGTTGTCTTTCGGAGGTTCAGAGACATTTTTACCCATTTCGGTACTTTTTGTTTTGAATAACTCTACTGCTGTTGAACCTTTTGTTGTAACCACTGCAATTGTTGCAAAAACAAGTTGCGCATCTCTTTTTCAAAACTTTGCCAGACAATTAAAAAAATAATTCTTTTGGTTGGTATCGCCGTTGACTTTTGCCCTAATTTGGGCCAAATGGTCAACAAACTCTTGAATTAAACTCTTTTGTCAGGAGACAATAAACAACTGGGCAAATAGAGGTTTTTCATTCTTCCCTTATTGTTTTTCAGATCCAAGATCCCGTTTCACAGACCCAAGATCGTTTTCTTCTGTTTCAAGATCATGCTCTTCATAACTGAGATCCTGTTCTTCATAAAGAACTTGAGGTTCCGATAAGAGACCCTCCACTGCATGTGTCTCTAAAACCCCTGTTCCGAGCTTTTCAATATCATTCACTTCTTCCATTAGTGCATTCACATCAAAAACACTGTCTCTCGCTTCCTTAGTTTCCTGTGTTCGCATTGTGCCCGTTGTCTGAATATTGTACTCTTCAAATTCTGGTGCAATATTGGTCATTTTGGAAGTCTTACTCGATTTCTCGGATTTTTCATCATAAATATCCCACCAGTTCTTTTGCTTTGGTCTGAACCAGCTCTTCCACGACTTATCCTTGCTGATTTCCTTCTCTCGTTCAAGTTCCATCTTTGCCCTAGCCTCTTCGAATTCATCAACTAATTTTCTCTGCCTTTCGGTTTGTTCAACATCAGGCTCTTCAATCTCCGAAAATTCTTCGCTCAAAACTTCCCAATCCAACGCTTTAAGGAGCGAAGGGATCGCTTTTCTGTAAGACATGTGTCCATCAACGTATTCAGAACAATCAAAATTCTCCAAACCAGGAATGTTTTCGATAGGAGTAATTCCAGCCACACTCTGAAGGCCACCTCCTGTTGCACGGAATAAATATCCAAGAATCCAGTCATTCTTGATGTACCCATTTACGAAACGTCCGCTGACAACCGAACGTGCAAGAGTAATTTGATCATACTTCACCGTTATGGGATTCCCCAATAAAATGACATTTTCAATAAGACCAAACCCTCCACGATTGGCCAACTCAATGAGACACGAGTAGATTAGACGCAGCCCAAGGGAGAACCCAACTAAGGTGATGGGACGAACACCCAAATTGCCAGAAATTAACGTGTCTGCCAAAATTTTACCGGCCTTCCAGGCTCTATCAAGAGAGACGTTCCACGGGTTATCTAACAAGTATGATAGTTTAGAAAGCGCCATGGGAAGTTGAATTGCAGACATTAACGCAGTTAATATCGTCGCTCCCAAAATTTGTTGAATGGACGTGCTTAACGCTTCAGATGCAAGAATACCAATGGTCTGACCCATGGACTTTAACATTTCTGGTTCCCACAATAACGAAAACATATCACCCATAACAGGGTCAACTGTAGAAAATGGAAGTCTGACATCATCCATCTCACCATTCATCCAGCCGGAGACGGTCACAATCAAATTCGAACGCTTGTTGTTATGCAATGGTTTCATTTCGAAAGTTTCAACATCACCCAGTCGACGAGTACCAGCTTTGTTACCTACACGGGCACCAATAGCGACACCTCCAGTGGTAATGGCCACACTTCCACCAACACCAGCGAGAAAACCAGAAGTACCTGTAATTCCAGCTGTTGTAAGCCCAGCAGCCAAACCAGCACCAATAACTGGAGCTAATAAACCAGCCGATAACCCGATGGCCAAGGAACCACCTAAGGTAGCCAAACCGACATAAGCTAGACGGCGTTTACGGTTCTTCTTGATATGTTTCTCGATGAACAGTCTATCACGTAACTTTTCGTCCTTATTTTCGATGGTTTTATTACTGGTGTCCATCTCTAGGCACTCAATAAGTCGACGTTCAAACTGGCAGACTTCAAGTGGTGATATCTTCACCTGGATTGCAAAGCGAAACAATAACGACCTTGAACGACTATCGTAGTAGCCATCGCTGACAAGAAGGAGAAATAGGTCGCAAATTAAAACCCATCGAAGGTCAAACCCAGGAATAGCCTTCTCCAACTTGATATTCCGTGAGTCTATCAGAAGCAAACTCTTCACTAGATCTTCAGCTTCCAAACCATGACTACTGAGCTGCTCTATCATGACACCTTCTTCTTTACTTATTTGAAGGTGATCCACGAGCTTGGACATGATGTACATAGTCCAGTTGGCGAAGTTCTTCTGACTTAGACTCAACTTTTTCGCCACAGCATTGGTTGTTCGTTGGTTGAGTAACGCCAAATCTGTTGCCATATCGACGGTTAGTAATTTCACAATTCCGACATATGCAAAAGTTTGGGACTCTTTCAACATGCCCTTAGTTCCAGCTAGGGTTTCATCGGAGTCCAAGACTTCGTCAAGTCTGTCAAGTTCATCATCGCTGCTCAAGTTTTCGTCATCAGATTTGATATCAGTCTCTGCTCTACGAGAATAACTATTAAACAAGAAGTCTGTCTTCTTATCAAGCTCAGCATACTTTTTCACCTCTTCTTCGGTATCGATCTTAGTATAACCACGGATTTGATTCGAAAATGATTCAAATCCGGAATCTTTCTGAAACTCAAGGTTTCCACCTTCATCGTAGTATGCGTCCTTAGTGACCTTTTCCATGGTTTTCCAACCTGATTCATCAGACTCGAAGAATCCGGTTTTTTCCACCAAAGAATCTCTTTTTTTTTGTTTAATAGAAGATTTAGAAAATACAGGATCCATCTGGTCTCCACTTGTTGCGTTGGAAGAGCTTGTTGCATTTGTAGAGGTGAAACCGTTATGCTCTTGAATAGATGATGATGCAGATAATAAGGCCTGCTTAGTTTGAGCCATGTTGACTGTTTTGAGCATTGTTTCCAGCAGATTACCGCTAGCCATGTTAAACTCGACATATGATTGGTCGACTTTGGCACTATCTTGAGGAGATTCATTTATAGTATCTTCTAAGTCTTGTTTTTGATCATTTTCATGACCTGAGCCTGTTGCAGAAGCTTTTAGATCATCCAGACTTCTTCCTTGTATATCATTCAAAGAAGGAAGCGACGGTAGTTGGGAAACGCTTGTTTTCGAATAATGATCGGAAAAGTCCCTTGAAATCGCTCGTTCAATGTTGCTTTGTTGCCAGCTCTCCATTGGGCCGATACGATACGATGCTAAATTATATAATTATCGAATATTCAATTGGAATGATCCAATATTCAGTTGGAATGATCAAATATTTTATTGGAATGATCAAATTTTCAATTGGAATGATCCAGTCTCTATTCAATTGACTTATATTGGAATGAAGGGATTACCAATTAGGAAATCGAGTTACTCGATTGGGACACTGCTCCTTCAAAAACAGATTATCCGCAACGTCAATTAGTCAAAATTTCTTAAGAGACACTGATTATACGAAATGGACAAGCAGGTGAATTTCAATGATCTTGTGAAAGAGCAATGCTGTTTAAAAGAGAAGTCTCGTGACGGAAGAGATCTGTAGGTGGGGTATAGAGTTGAGTAGAAGCAGAGTTGAATAAGAGACAAAGTGATAACGAAATAGTCCTTTTTTCTTTTTTTTTTTAAATTAATCTTTTTAAAAAATGTTTCTTTTCTTTGAAATTTTGTTTTGTTTTATCGTTTTTGCTTACCTTCGAGATTGATTAGTATGAGGATTAATCAATGTTCACCCAAATACCATGCCAAATTAATTAACGTGTTGATACGCAATCCTTAGAAAATTCAAACGAAGAACTTTTAAATAAGATATTCTCTTTGAATTCTTCTTTTGTTCCCCGCTTCTCTTCAAGCTCATTACGTAGCTCATCGCCTTTCATCAAAGAAAAGATAGACAGGATCAAATATACAATTATTATATTTCTCCACAATCAAAAATTTTACTCATCACTACAAGTCTACAGGATACAAAGTACAACATACAACGTACAAGCACAGGCAATAATGTACAAAGCACAAAGTACAACGTAAAAGGTGTGCGCAACATGGTTTTACTCAAACGATCACTAGCCAAATGGCCTTCGCAGAGTACAGGAATATGTTGCCACGAATCAATTGGCCGAGCTACAACCTTCACATGTGTTGCCACAAGTAAAGGTGAGCTCAAGACCGACCCGCTTGCTCTACAGTCTGTCGACGGAGCTACTCTGTCTCAATACCCGAAGGTATAGATGAGCATAACAAGCTATGGTCTGAAAAGATCTTGACTCAGAGACATAATCGCTCAACCCCAAAGGGGACCAACTATATCCAAGACTCTTTATAACGATCTCCCCAGTGACCTTTCGATCCACTATAGCTCATCAGAGACTCACACATGAAACTTGCTTCTCGAGCGCCGATCTGCTAGACAGCTTTCCACAGATATGACAATGCAACCGCGAAGGCTTAGCATCGCCATGTACTGGGATCGCAGCCTAACACAGACTGATGGTTTGGAACAAACTAGGAGCACGGGAATGTGTCGCTTATATAGCGTTGGAAAAAAAGACGTGCGATTACCAATTTTGTGTATGCAGGTGCATCTCACGCGATGCCCATTCCCTACCCTCAGACTATCAAAGTAGGGCTGGAGATGAGCATAGCGAGCTTAAAAAATGAAACAAGTGTCGAATAATAACTAGATAAAGTTTCCCCACTTCCTAATCCTTATTCATTATCTTCCATAAATATGAGTTCACGCGCGAGAAGTAAAGCAGCTCCTGTAAAACTCAACGACTTGATCCCTTCTCAGCATCCTAACACATATTCTACCAAGAAGGTGATAGACCTCTTCACGGAATGTTTCCGGTACATTATTTTGTCGGATGAGTTAACAAACGTCGTACAAGTAGTCAAGGGAGAGCTTTTCAACAGAAACTACTTGGAAGCTTTCAATTCCGAAGATAAACGGTTGGCGTATGTAGCCCGATGGGTGCCGGCGCGGGCGTTGGCATATGCGTCCCTTTTTGCCTCTCTTGATGATTTGGTGACCATGTTCGAAGATGTAAATGAGGCCAGAAGTGTCTTGTGTGTTGGAGGAGGTGCCTCGTCAGAGGTAGTGGGACTAGCGTCTCTCTTCTGTGGCATCAAGCTGACTGATGGAAGTTCTCGGTCCAGTTTAAACATTGATGTAATTGATATTGCAGACTGGTCAACTATTGTTAATAAAATCACTGGCCATGTTCAGGAAAAGTGGCTCTACGATGGATCGCTTCTCCAGTCGCTGTTCATCCATGGTGATGTCTTGACACTGTCTGCTGATGAACTTCATTTGGCCAAACAGGACTTGATCACACTTTTATTCACTACCAACGAATTGTTCTGTGAAAAAAAGACTGAAACTATTCGTTTCCTTCAGCTTTTGTGCAGAGCATGTAAGAAGAATTCATATCTTCTCATTGCAGAGAGTGCTGGTTCTTATTCACACATTACTATTGGCCTGAAAAAATTCCCAGTGCAATTTTTGATTGATACGATTCTTGCAGGAAAACCTGGCGAAAACAATGGTCCTTGGGAAATCGTACAACTGAGTGAGAGCTGTTGGTATAGAGTAGACGAACGAGAGGTGGAGTATCCATTAAAGCTTGAGAATATGCGTTTTTTCTATCGATTGTATAGGAAAAAGTGAGTGAAGAAATCGAGACTTGGTTTTTTCAAATTCTTGTTCTTTTGCTGGTCTCTTTTGGTTTCTGGTTTCTGGGTTAGATTGTGCATTATCTATACTTGATAAATTGAATAATAACTTAAATAGACAACTTCTCAAGATCCCTCTCCAAATTTTTCTCGTCTTCTGTTTCTTTAATGGCTTCGGCAACTCTTGTGGCGGTTTTCTCGGTAACAGCTAGCTTTTGTCTCTCCACCAAGCCCAGAAGTTCATCAGAAGCATCCTCATAAACCAGAGATCCAACCAGCTCTTTGCTATCATTGCTAGTAGCTTGGACTCTGGAGATATCTGAGTTTTGAACGAAAATGTTCCGTTCTTTTTCTATCAAATCTTGTAGTTCCAGGTCCCAACCAAGTAACTTTGCAATTTCCGTAGCCGCCTCGTCACAGGATTTTTTCACGATTATGTCAGTTTTTCTTTTCTTCAGTTTGAAATCACCAACAACTTCATTATTTATAAGCACTCGTAACGACGTTTTGGGACATTCAGAAGGTAGGCTTGCAAATGGATAAACAGACAACGATGTTCCTGCAACAATTGCCACTTCTACGTAATCTGAATCTAGATCCCAAGTATCAAAAAACTCCACGGGCAACCCTTCGCCGAAAAATACAATATCAGGCTTTACGTAGCCCTTGCATTTAGGACAAACGGGGATACCATCATTCACAGACTTAGCAAGCATCTGATTCTTTAAATCTTCAGAAGTTACGGGCTCCTTACATTCAATACAATGATTTTCCGCAAAAGAGCCATGCGCAGCAATGATTTTGGATGGATCTACACCAGCGATCAGTTCGAGAGTATCGATGTTCTGGGTGTATACCCTTTGCAAGAGGTCTTTTTCATGAAACAAACGAAGCAAAAAGTGAAAGTCCGAAGGAAAGAACTTTCCGGGATAAAGCTCTTCACAAAGAGCATAAAATGGCCTGGGATCGTCTCGAAAGTAGTCAATATCGAACACAGCTTCTGGATATGGAAGCTTGAGACGCTCCAATTGAGCGTAAAGACCTGTTTTTGGACTCCGAAAATCAGGAATTCCACAAGATGTTGATACTCCAGCACCTAGAAAGAAAGTCGCTTTCTTTCCTTGTTGGAGAGCATCTATCAAGGGTTTTAGTTTCTTTTCCATTGGTGCTGATAAGGCTGAGATGAGATAGAGTGATGAATGGGAGAAATCAAATGAAAGAAAGGGAAGAAATGGAAAGAAATGGAAAAAAGATAAAATAACGGGGAAAAAGAAATACTATTTTGATGGACGAATCAATTTACACCTCCAAATATGTTGGCTTATGGTTCTTTAGATCCTGAATCCCGGGGTATATACCAAGATATACATGGAGTATCCAGATAGTATAGAGATATCAATTGGTATCAATGAATTTATTGTCTTAAAGCTCAAAACAAAAGAAATTTATTGTCTCAAATCTACCATCCAAATCTCTTTTCAATTACAAATTAATTCAATTTCCCTTTTATCCATTTCCCCGTGAATTTTTTCCTCTTTAGGCATTCTTATCCCACACATCCTCTCTCATATATGGAATTTTTCACCTACTCTCTTTCCAATGAAAGTACGTATCGATTCACTAAATCCCCAATTTCCCTTTTGGAATACATACTAACAAGCAAAGCAACGAATTACAGCCCTTGATTTACGGATTTTGACCTCGGAATTCGTCGATGCCTTTTCAAATTACAGGTTGCAAAATATCTACAATGTAGCAACGTCCACTCGTCAGTACGTGCTCAAGTTTGCTATTCCTGACTCCAAAAAGCTTGTCGTAGTCGATTGTGGTAATAAGATTCATTTGACGGATTTCGAGCGGCCCATGGCCCCGGCTCCATCGTCTTTTGTTTCGAAACTAAGAAAACACTTGAAGAGCAGACGTCTCAGTGGGATCAAACAAGTCGATAATGATCGTATTCTTGTGTTTCAATTTTCCGATGGCGAGTATTACCTTGTTTTTGAGTTTTTCTCTGCCGGAAATGTTCTACTCTTGGACAAAGACCTCAAGATCTTAGCTCTTCAAAGACTCGTCAAAGACCTTGGTCCAGACCATGCAACCTACGCAACTGCCGAAACTTATCTCTCGTTTGATTCCCTGTTGTTCGGAAGTTCTGTTCCAGTTCCTGTCCAGAAACCATCTGGATTTACTGAGCTGCAAGTATTGAAGTGGGTCGAAGCTCAGAGAGTTAAATTGAATGAAAGTTCCGAAAAGAGTAAAAAAGTTTTCTCCGTTCACAAGCTTCTCTTTGTTAATGCAAGCTTCTTGTCCAACGACCTCATTCTCAAGACCCTCCTGGATTGTAACATAGACCATTCCAAAAGTTGCTTAGAGCTTGACAGCAACAGCGAACTCCTCACACAAGTGGTTGCTGCTTTGAACCAGACTGAATATGCCTACTATGAAATTCTTGAGCTGACGAAAAAAAATGCAATTTTAGGGTATATCGTGGAGAAGAAAAACCCCTTATTCAAGCCTTCAGATGAAGATTCCCTCGAATACATCTATGATGAGTTCCATCCTTTTAAGCCGTTCAAGAAATCTGGAGATTTCCGTTTTCTCGCTGTCGAAGGTTACAACCAAACAATAGATCAGTTCTTTTCTACTATCGAGTCAACTAAGCACTCTTTGCGCATAGAGCAGCAAAAGCAACACGCACAAAAGCGTCTAGATAATGCGAAAAACGAAAGAGATAGACAAATCGAGAATTTGGTCAGTCAACAGGAAATGAACGAGAGAAGAGGTGAAGCCATCTTGTACCATGCTGACTTGGTTGAAGCCTGCGCGGAATACGTCAACGACATGATTATAAAGCAGATGGACTGGACAGATATCGAAAACATCATCAAGTTTGATGTGGAAAAGAACCACCGAGAAGCACTTCTAATCAAGTTGCCTTTACACTTGGAGAAGAATATTATCAAGCTCTCCTTGATTGATCATTCAAAAGTAGATGAGGCAACATTGTTCCAAAATAACTCGGGTTCCGATGCTAACTCTGAATCTGAGTCAGAATCCGAGTCAGAAGACGACAGCGATGACTCTGAATCCGATTACGATTCAGACGACTCTTTTGTCAAGCCACCAGTCCATGCTTCGAAAAAGAAGAAGACTAAAGAAATCCCAACCATTAATGTTGATATAAACCTCTCTCAGTCAGCTTTTGCAAATGCCAGCTTATACTTTGGCCAGAAAAAAGAAGCATCCAGCAAGCAGGCTAAAGTTGAAAAGAACTCTGACATGGCTATGAAGAATGCTGAAAAGCGGGTGGAGAGAGATTTGGCTAAAAAACTTAAGAGCGAAGTTGATGCGCTCAAAACCTTCAGACACAAATATTGGTTTGAAAAGTTTTTCTGGTTTGTTTCCAGTGAGGGCTACTTATGTCTAGCTGGACGTGATGAGATACAAGTTGACATGATTTACTACCGTCATTTCGGAGATGACTGTTATTTTGTAACTTCAGATGTTGAAGGAGCACTCAAAGTTTTCATCCTCAATCCATACCCTCAGGAAGATGTTTCGCCAACTACTTTGTTCCAGGCAGGTGTATTTGCCCTTCTGACTTCCGTAGCATGGAATGCCAAGACAAGTACGTCGGCATGGTGGTTGAAGGGAAAGGATGTAACCAAAAAGGAATTCGATGGCTCTCTATTGGGGCCTGGACGCCTCAACTTCAAAGCTGCCAAGAATTACATGCCTCCAGCCCAACTTGTGATGGGACTCGGATTCTATTGGCTTGGAGACGAACATACTGCAAAGAGATATACAGATATTCGTTTTCTGCGCCAGGAAGAGCATGGTCTTAAGGTCAAGGTTAGCCACAAGAAGGCTGATTTAGAGGGTATTGATATTCTGAAATTATCGTTGAAAGAGAAAGATAACAAATCTGCCAATCATTCATTCAAAGAAAATGATATCACCGAAGATTCCATTAAACTAATTTTGCCAGATCTCTCCAGCTCTGGTCAATCTGACTACAAGGATGTCTTTCCTGAATGTAGCATTGACTCTAAGGAGACTGATGCCGGTAAATCTACAACAAACCCTGTTAAAGCTGTCCGTGGTAAGAAAGGAAAGCTAAAGAAGCAAAAGGCGAAGTACGCTGATCAAGATGATGAAGAAAGAAGGTTACGTATTGAGGCATTGGGTACTTTGAAGCAAATCGAGATACAAGAGAAGCAAAAGACAGAAGAGAAGATGAGGGAAGCCGATGCTTTGCAGAACAAATATAATCAGAGGAGACATGCAGAGCAACGTGACCGTAAAGCTGAAGAGAGAGAGCTTCAGAAGTACTTTGAGGCTGATGAAGATGCTTTTGATGAAACGTACCTTGCTATGCTTGACTCATTTATCGCAAAACCATCCAAGGCAGACACTATTGCCACAGCAGTTACTGTCTTTGCTCCATGGGCATCATTGGCCAAGTTTAAGTACAAGGTTAAGGTCCAACCAGGATTGGGCAAGAAAGGAAAGAGTCTCAGTGAAGCCTACAATTATTTCTCCAAAAGGAAGGTGGATACATCAAGAATGGATGCCGATGAAGACTGGCCCGAGGAGCACGATATTATCAGCAATTTAGCATCTGCTGATGCAATTGGCACTTTAACCGTTTCCAAATTGAAAATGGTACTTCCTGCTCTGGCAGCCAATGGAAATAACGGAAAGAAAGGTGCCAAAAAGGAAAAAAAGTAATCAGTACTTTACATTTATTGAAAGGGTGTTTCTGAGATGAAATATTCAAACTATGGTTATGGTTAGGATGTTCAAGACTCTTTTTTCTTTGTAAGGATGTTTCAAACTCTATAGTTATGGCATGTTTACAAGATAGAGTAATTTGTTGGTAACCTTACTTTTATAAATAATACACAGCTCCTTCAATAAGTTCCCTGTAGTCGATCAAATGTTATAGTAATACGTTTGCTCTTTCTTATTGATCCAGAATCATCAATTGTGGAATCTTTCTTGATCAGAAATCAATTGAAAATCGCGCTCTTTCAAACTCCTTCTCCAAAAGTGCACAATTCTTTTGACTTACCTAATTCCGTACCATTGTAATTTCATAGCTCTAAGAGCTTGGGCAGTACAGATGCATAACATTAGAAAAGACTTCATAAAAAGCCGCATCAATTTCCTTGTTGGATTAAATTGATTTGCCTGTAGAATGCAGTTCAAACATGTGTTTCTAACCAGTCGTGGCGTAGAAGTTTGAGCATCATTTCAAAAGATGGAAGGACCAATCTGTTTTCACTCTACGTATCTAAGGAAAACTAGAAAAAAAGCAGAACTTATTACAACGAACAAATGAGAACATCTGCTTACTACATAGAAGAATGATCAATTGGATCCATTTACGTATAAATTAAGCACTTTGGGTCCTGTCCAGACGATCAGACCGAACGTTATTGAGTTTCCTAACTCCCATAATGAGAACTCAATTGCATGCAGATACCGGCTTTATGATTTTGTTTACATTTATGCATCCAATAACGGCCGATGTAGTGCACAGTGGATTATTTAGCTCTTCCCATTACCGCATTAGTTATAGATTGCAGAGCCACGTTCAATTAATAGACAGATTGAAATTAAGGAGAGAGTTTGAATTGAGGGGATAAATGGAAGATTTGAGCGGAAGAGGTAAAAATTACTCGGAAAAGTTGAAATTACCCGAAAAGTTGGAATTAGGTCGTAACAAACATTCAACCCGTTTCTTGCCTCTAATAATGCCCACATCTATAAATGACTCCATGAAACTCATGATTTCTTTTAACCTACGGCCGTTGAATTTAAATTTTACGACTAACCTAAATATGATTTTCAAAAAAAGATAAATAATGACATTGTACTCACTAATTACTCTAATATCCGGTTCTTGGGTCATTGTACCAAGGTGGGGGAGGTTAGAAGCAATATTAATTGATCCTGTATATAATCAATATTAAGTGGATCTTGCATTCTATTTACAGTAATCGTCAGGGGCAGAGAAAACCAAGAATTTGGACAGTTCCATATGCCCGTCAGGGTAATTTCGGGAACAACTTTTTCAAATAAAAACTCCATACATAAACGATTCTAGATTCTTCAATGTGTCTTTGTGATAAATTCATCTATATCTCCTTCCCAATATCTAGTATACCTTAGATGGAGCACCACGTGCGGAAGCCACAAGCAATTGAATATGTAGACGCATGCACGATGGGTAATATCATGTTATGTGCACAACTTGACCTCTAATGGTTGCAAATGGTAATAAATAGTAATGCATGGTAATAAAGAGTACTAAACGAAGTACCCTTCGACAAAATATATATAAAGAGATCGATTTTTCAGCCCAATTCATATCATCCTCACTAAAAATTCGTCAATGGTTGCTATCTCAAAGCTTTTGAACAACGGTCTTCTTCTCGCTGGTCAATCTGTCTACAGAGACTTGGCTACTCCAGAACAAGCCTCTGTCGAATCTTATAACTATGTAAGATTCTTGGGAGGTGCTGGTCCTTATGTCCAACACCCTGGTTACGGTATTTCCACTGATATCCCCGAGCAATGTACTTTAGAACAAGTTCACTTGATGTCTAGACATGGTGAGAGATACCCATCGAATGGAGTTGGTAAGAAGCTTGAAGCTATAATGCAAAAGATTAAGGCTTACAATCAAACTTTCAGAGGCGATTTGGAGTTTTTCAACGATTACACTTACTTCGTTCCAAACCAAGCATTGTACGAAAAGGAAACCACGTCTGAAAACTCAGAGGGGACCTACTCTGGTACCAGCAACGCCATGAGACATGGAGCCTCTTTCAGAGCCAAGTACAAGAGTTTGTTTAATGCTACTACTGACACTCTTAATGTTTTCACTTCCAACTCTGGTAGATGTCATGTCACTGCCAGGTACTTTGCCCGTGGATTCATGGGTGATGAATACACCGACAAGGACCCAAAATACTACGTCCTTGCAGAGGAAGCTTCTTTGGGAGCCAACTCCTTAACACCAAGAATTGGTTGCACCAGCTACAATGAGAGTTCTAACGATCACATTGTCGCTAAGTACAACACTTCTTTCTTGGAGACTGCTAGAACCAGAATCTTGAAAGACAACAAGGGCTTGAACTTGACCACTTCCGATATCAACAATTTCTTTGCTTGGTGTGCCTACGAGACCAACGTCAGAGGAAAGTCCCAAGTCTGTGACCTTTTCACCAACGAAGAGTTCATTAAGTACTCGTACTCTCAAGACCTTACCAACTACTACAACCATGCTGGTGGAAACAACTTGACCACCACCATTGCCGCTCCTTACATCAATGCCACTACTGCTTTCTTGAATGAAGAAAACCCTGAGTACAAGATTGTTCTTGCTTTCACTCACGACACCGATATTGAGATCCACTTTGCTGGTCTTGGAATCGAGGCTCCAGAGAAGCCTGTTCCAACTGACCACACTGTTTTCCCATCCCCATACTCTCACGTTAAAATTGTTCCTCAAGGTGCTAGATTAATCACTGAAAAGTACAAGTGTGGTAACGAGTCTTATGTCAGAATTATCTTGAACGATGCTGTCATTCCAATCAACAGTTGTCAAAGCGGGCCTGGCTTCTCTTGTAAGCTTTCCGAATACAACGAGTACATTGCTAAGAGACTTGAAGGTATTGACTACAAGACCCAATGTAACTCTGGTAGCGAGCCAGCCAAGGTGACCTTCTTGTGGGACTACGCTACTGCTAACTACACTGCTGCTGACATTAACCAGTAAGCAGTGCCCTGATTGATTTTAATTTTCAATTCCGTCATAAAATTTTGTTTATTAACTAATAGATTCGAAACAGTTTTATTTTACCTAGTGATTCACTACATGTATCGAAAGAAGTTGATTTAAGATTTTGAGAAGTGAAGAAGAGACCTTTAATTAACAAGATTCCACAAGTGAAGTGGGCAAAACTTTAATCACTAATGAATCATTATTCATCAAGTTCTAAAATTCAATTATCTTATGGTTACGTCATAAATTGGAAGACAGATAATATACAAATAACTAGAAATATGGATGAGATTCACGGATTTTAAGAATTGAGTCAAAACTCCGTGATGATGCAAAAGTAAACATGCAAAGGTATTAGTCACCTCTTAATGCACGAATCACTGCAGGCCGTCTCATCATATTCTTTGTCCATTTGTACACTTCAGGAAACTCCAGTTTAAGGTTAATTCCAATACGATCCACAACATTATTCCAAGGTACAAACGACAAATCTGCTACAGTTGCACGGTCGCCCACGAGCCAAACAGGGTAATCGAAGTACCTTGATGAGCTTAATGGAGTTGTTCCCGCAGAGTAAGCAGCAGCATTATCACGATCCAAATCCATAATTAATGCCTCTCTACGTTCAGCCAATGCCATTTCAATGACACCATACACTCTTCTGACCTCATCAGTATATCTCTCGACAGCAGAAGGAACTGGACAGGAGTGGAAGTATCTGAAATGCAAAGCTTGGCCAATCATGGGAGCGTGGCCAGAGGTCTGGAAGAAAAGCCACGAAGAGATTTGCGACTGTTCTACTAAATTATCAGACCAAAGTGGACAATCACCTTGCTCCTTCAAGTACTTGGAAACCAAGTATAGAATAATGGCACCTGATTCCCATATAGATGTATTGTCGTTTGCATGATCAATCAAGGCGGGAACACGAGCATTAGGGTTGATAGATACGAATTCAGGAGCCCTCTGCTCACCATTATTGAAATCCAAGAAAATGGTGTTGAAAGGGGAGTCGAGTTCCAGCAATATTATAGCCACTTTGAACCCATTGGGTGCTGATCGATGAGAGAAAAGCGTATAGCCCTCAGAAGGCTGATTAGCGAAAAAACGGCTAATTCTATTTTGTGTGGCTGTGTTTTCTGCTGACTCGTTCTGAAGGTGTTGCTGTAGCAAGTTTAAGTTCACGGCGTTCTGCTGTTGATCAGCAAGAGAGACAGACTTCAAGCCTGCGCTCAAGTTGGAGATGGTTCCTCCAGTAGCGGCATTGTTGTTGACATTATCGTCATTTCTTTGAATTCCGTTCATTATAGGTTTTATATTTGGTCAAATTTGGTCAAATTTGGACGAGTTGGGGGTGTTTTGGGGCAGAATTGGGTGTAGGGGATGGGGGGAGTAAAGAACCAGATGTTACTTACACAGATGAGCCTGCAACACGGGGAAAAAAGAGTGTGGATGTTGATGTTATGTATAATGAAAGATGTGATCAACAAGCCAAAAACGGGGAAGCAATTATCGGGATTGTGACGGGGTGTTGAAAAAAAATTTAGCGTGGTAGTTAGTGGAGCGACGAAAAAAGTTCCCCCATGCAGCGCCTAATTAAGCCATGGTGGAAGTTAGTGGGTAATGAGGTGGGGAAGATGAGACGAGATGCGGGACTTTTATACCGTTTTGGCTTATAATTCACATTGAAGCTCTGCGTAAATTTTTCCCTTTTTAGGAAATCTTCATCTTTGTTGATTATTTGATTGTTGTGAATAGATGGAAGAGAGATATAAGAAAGGGAAAAAAGGATATTTTGGGGATATTTCGGGGGATATGTTTGGTCAATTTTTGTTATTTTGACCTATTTTTGTGATCCAGTAAAAAAAATTGATTCAATTTCCGTTACTTTGTTGATACACTTCTGTTGATATGAAGCATTGTTGACAATACTCCGTCATTTCCTCTGGAATAATGAAAAATTTCATTAATTCCAGGAACTTCCGTTACTTCTTAAAAACTTTCAATGAATTCTTTTCAAAATTTCATTAATAGGTATGTATTAATAAGAAATCTTTCTTATGTAATCGTCCATCTCACATGATATCATTCATATTACACCAAAAGCTCCCAATTTTCTCCAAATTTTGTCTCTAAAACTCTAAAAATCCATAAATTTACCCAATTACCACTCTAACTCTCACTAGCTACCTTCTTCTGTATTTTATCATGGTCTCTTAGTTGCAAAAACCTGCAGATAACTGTCAATTCCAATCTCTAACCAAAGAAACCAAAATCTAACTCTCCAAATGATAATTTGCAGAAAATTTTAAAAAATCCAAGAAAAACAAAAAAATTAACAAAAATTGCATCTTTCGTTATTCAAACTCCCCCCTCCCCTTCTCGATCTGGCAACTCTATGCGGCTCCCTTCATTACTCACTGCTTATCTGAAATTTTTTCCTCTTCTCGAGAAACTCACACTTCGGGAACTTTAACATTCCTCCACCTTTTTAAAATAAACACGTGAGTGCTCGAGCGCCTTAAATGGATCCGCATGTTGCTGTTCTCGTCTTGGATACACCAATCGAAGGCATAGCGAGCCAGCATGGTGACTTTGGTGACAACGCTATTGCACTTTTGAAGAGGTCGGAGTTATGTCTTAAGAAGTACCAAATAGCGTTCGATGTTCCAGGAGATGCTTCAGATCTCGAAAGAACAGAAAAAACATTAAGTGATATTGCTGCAGGTATCGCTTCTGGTGTCATTAGAGGTGTTTTTTTGACTGGATCCCGTTCTGATTCGTTTGCAACAGACGTTCCATGGATCAACCTGTTAGATCACTTCATTAAGAATGTTCTTTTCCAAAGACCCGACTTCCCGGTAGTTGGAATCTGCTTTGGTCATCAAATCTTAGCAAAGAACTTGGGCTGTAAAGTTGGTCGAAACACTGCTGAAAATGGATGGGAGGCCGGAACTCATACTGTGGCTTTGAACAAAAGCATTCTTGATATTGACAATTCTCCATTTAGGTCTGCATTGGTCACTGAAGATGGCAAAGTCTTGGAACATATCAACTTGTTGCAGTTCCATAAGGACATTGTCTACTGCAACCCACCTGCTGAGTCTAAACAGCCTCTTTTGGCTGCAACATCGTTCCAGAATGTTGGAAGCACTCCCAAATGTTCCATCCAAGGAATTGTTACCGAGTCTGGTCCCATAAAACTTCTCACATTCCAGGGACACCCAGAATTCGTCAATGCTCAAGCCTTAGTGATGTTGGAACGTCTCAAAACGGAGGGTTCAATGGATACTTTAACTTTCGAGCGCCTGAAGTATAAAACAAACAACTTGGAGAATCAGGGTAACCTTATTGGACAGGTGATTAGCGATTTTCTCTCTCTGAATTATAATTAGTTGCAGTGGTCTGGTCAGTAAAACACTCCTTTTTTTAAGATGATGCTGTCATAATAGAAATTTATTAATTTGAAACCGCTTTATTGCCAAACCTTTATTACGATCTTTTTGATCTTTTGACTCTGATTCATCTCATCTATCCACCTCATAAAATAGATCTCTCATCTGATTAATGATGGCAGGAGGAGACATTGAAGAACACTTTTTTACGTTTTCCAATCCATTCCAATGCCCGTAGAGTGAGAAATGTCATGCGTAACCTAAATTTACCCCTTTCAGATATTCAGAATTTACCCTTTCAAGTATCATTAATCAAACAATTTGGTTGTTGGTGTCACAATTCTGAAATTGTTCAATCTACCACCGGGGCTAGCGAAGGGAGAAGCATTTTTCCCGCTTTCATTTTCAAAACCAGGCACACGATTGCTAAGGTTGGAGTTGATGGCTTTTACCTTCTCGAGTTTCCCTTCAAGGGTCTTTATGCGATCATTAGCTATCTTAAGCTCCGTGGATTGAGAAACTGTGAGCTTGACAATCATTTCTCGAAGCTCGTCACGTTGGGTGCGAAGTGTTGATATTTGTTCTTTCTCAAACTCTTGTGCGTGTCCCAGGTCTGAATCTCCCTCGCTGGTTTCATCGGTTGCACCGTCATCATTATTGAAATTTTGGGCTTCTGCCTCTTTCAACTTGGTCTTCAACTCCAAGTTCTCTTTTAACAAATCGTTGTATTTGTGCAATAATCCTTCTTGCTGGTCTCTACCAGCATTAAACATCAAGTCATCAACTTTGTCCTGCAATTGAGTAACTAGATCATTTTTTGCAAGAAGCTGTTTGTAAATCTCATTCTTCTCGTAATCCAATTTCAATGCACTTGGAGAATGACCATTTTCAGAAAGAAAAGCGTGTTCCTCACTTATGAATCGTAATCTCCGCTCATTATTGAGCTTTTCTTGCAACTCGGATATTATCTTTGACTTTTGAACGATCTGGTTGGCCATTGATTCGGGATCATGTCTGGTCTCTTTCATATGATCATGACGAGCCCGTAATTGATTTTCCAACTCGAGCTCTCTTCCGATGGACATGGCCAATTCACTGGTAACCAATTGCAATTCGTTCTGTAAATTGTTATTGCATGACATTATGGCCAAATCCTCTTTGGTCAATGGGAAAGACTCTTTTGTGTTGTCTTTTGTTGAAATTATAGACTCACGGTCGTCACCGCGTTTACCAGAGGTTAGGGATAATCTTTTCATCAAACCACGAGCAGAGACAAAGCTCTTACGCTTTTCTTTCTCTTTCCTGTCTTCGTCCAACTCTTGAAATGATGATGCCGAAGTGGATCGAGAACCCCGACGAATCAATCCAGATAATGGTAGAAGTCCTTGTAGCTTGAGCTCGGAATTGGATCTGGAAATAGCTGATACACGCCGTTGAACCTCGCTAGCACGGTCAGACGAATCCACATCCTTTTGTGGTGTTGTGCTTCGTTGAACTGGATAAGTGGCATCATATGTTGAACGGGTCCCCTTCCAGATATCAGATGCCTGTGATGATTCGGCTGTTGTAATGACATTATGTGTTGGATGCTTAGATGAATCCAGATTGTTTGCAGTGTCTTCTGAAGACTGTTCATTTTGCATAAAAACATCTGACTTATCATCATGGCCTCTGATATCATCAGATGTTTGTGATATTGAGGGATGTGAATTCGTTTCTTCATTCATTGGCTCCCTAACCAAGGGTAAGTCAACTTTTGAAGATTCGTTAACAGTCAGAGACAGAGGATTGCGAAAGTTTTTAAATGCGGTATTAGCAGTTAAACTCTTTAACCGAATTGGCGAGCGCGTGGGTTGTGTGGGGCTGGTTTTATTCTCCTGTGACTCAGTCCTCTTGGGAATACTAAGTCTTGAAGGTGCTGAAATAGTGTCGTCATCAATGGTGTCGACTTCATCAGTAGTTTCAACTTCAGTAATGAGATCCCTGGACTCTGGCTCTGGACTAAACAAATCAAGCTTCCGAACACGCATTGAATTTGCTTTCTTTAGGGTATTCTTGCGAGAAATTTGTGAACTCAGACTGTCATCGAATCTAAATACATGATCCCCTTCTTCCATGCTTGGAGATGGAGGTGGAAGTATGAGATCAGATTTCTTTCCAGATTGTGTCCAGAGCCTATCGGAAGCATCAGTAAATACTGTTGACATACGCAGGTCTTTGTGATCATTCCGCAGATCTCCACTATTTGGTTGAGGGTCCTCCTCTTCTTCCAACACATTCATTAAGGAATCACTCAGGCGTTCGTTTGCACCAAACAATCCATTTGAGGCATTTGCGAAGCGAGGGGAGGCATGAACTGAGTTTGAAAATGGCGTCGGGACATTGAGAGTGTCGATTGACATCTGCAGATCGGATGGCTGTCCATTTCTAGGCGGACCTTGGCGGTTATTTGGATCACCCATTATAGATGTACGAATCATACCATGATTGACATGCAGCATTGGACTTATGTTTTTTGTAGGCATTTGCTGCTGATTCATTTGTGGATTGAGGGGTATGTTAGAGCTCAGTGAAGCCCCAAGACTGGGCTGTCTACCCTGATATGCATTTCCCATGGGAGGCATCTGATTATTCACTGGGTTTGATCTCATTCCCATAGAGTTAGCTCTTGGGCCAGGTGGACCCCTTTGTTGAAAGCCACCACCATTGGATCTTAATGACATTGTATGAGGCATTCCTGGTCTAGGAGCCATACTATTTACTGGATATCCCTGTTGCTGAAATTGAGGGGAACCTGGGCCGAACCTCATACCAAGATTATTATTGTTTTGCATGAAACCATTGGGACTACCGTTCATCATTGGTTGCTGAGGAAGAGGCATACCTTGAGCTGGGTTCAAGAACGCATTTGAGTTGAGAGACATGGCCCGATTGTTGGCAGCTGCATTCATTCCGCCTAAGGACATGGCCCTCTCGTAAGGCCCATTGAGAAACGACAGAGTTCTAGCTTGGTTGCCATTATCAACCATTGGATTTCCTCCTGCTAAAGACATGGCACGGGCACTTTGAGCCAAATTTCGTTTCTTTTGTTGGTTCATGAACTTACGATACTGGACATTATTCATGCCTTTTGTAAGACTAACATCCCCATTAGATGCACCCAAGGTTGGAATAATGGGCATTGTGTCAAGAGATGTAGCACCCAAGACGTTGTACCTTCCAGGATCACGTAGATGTGTAATATCGTTAAAAGAGCACAGAGCTGCAGCAAAGTCCAGCATGTCTGCGCCTGTGTCTTCGTCAAAATTGGATTGGTCGTTTCGGTTTCTACGGAATAATCTAATATTCATTGACCCTCGTCTTGTGGCGGGGTTCTGGTTCTGGTAGTTACTATCAAGAACTGGTGTCATGATGTCATGATTTGAATACTGTAGTTGTTGCTGATGCTGTTGCTGATGCTGTTGCTGATGCTGTTGATGATGCTGTTGCTGATGTTGTTGTTGCTGTTGTTGTTGCTGTTGTTGACCTCTTTGGGAATACATAGGATTTGGAGAAAAATCGGTGCTTTTGGATAAAAACCTCGGATCGGAAGAATCATTTGTCCGAAGACCTACATCGATATGACCATTGCTGGTCTCTGTTAGAAGCTGGTCTCGGAGCTGTGCCTGCTCTTTGGAGTTCATGGTGGTTGTGAAGGAGAGGAAGCTTAGGAGAATGAAACCTTAGTATGTGTGGACGTTATAGGTGTAGAAGAGGGAATGGGAGTAAAAATGGCTCTATTTTGAAGGAACAGGAGCCTGGCCTGGTGTGGTTCTTAGTATATATTAGGCTGATGCGTTGGGCAGGGTCGCTGATGGGTTGTGGACCGGAATATCACGTGACCTGCGATGACACTAATAGATTTTAGTTCGATTTATTACCAAGTTTGGAATTATTTATGAAGAGGATTATTTGTTTACAAATTGTCACAAATTTCTTTCTTTGTTCTTATTTTTCAGGAACTTGTGCAACATCTATTGGTGTGTATGTACTACTGTTTAGCCTGTATCCAGTACGTAATTTAGCCGCTTCTGCCTAAATAGGTGTGAATCAAGTTTCGAAAAAGGAAGTAGAAATTAGTTTCTGGATGAAATTTGGTACTACTTAGGTACCACTTTGGTACCACTTTGATCGAGCTGTTGGTGATAAGTACTTTAAACAGGCAATTGAAAGGTCTGATTTAGATTGATAAGGAATCAATAAATAAGAAGATCAATGAGATTGTAAAAGTAAAATTTCATGACTAAGATTTTCAATGAGATTGTCTTTGGGTCAGCTTGACTTTCAATGAGATTATCTTTGGGTTAGCTTGCCTTTGGATTTGCTTGGCTTTGGATTGAATTATCTTTGGATTGCATTATCTTTGGATGCTCAACGTTCTTAAATAAAGTGGCTATTCCAACGTTCTAGATCTCATAAAATAGTCTTTATCGTCTTGAATGATCAATTTTCGTCAATCAGAGGACTCTGCGTTGCTGCTGACTGGAAACCATTCTTCACTAAATTCTATGATTGTCAAGAAGACACAGTAACAACACTAGCGATAAATTAGGCATGATTTTTCTTCGTTTTCCATTCTCCATTCTTCAAGAAATCGATCTCTCTCCACCGAATCAATCTCTCTCCACTGAATCAATCTCTTTCCACTGAATCAATCCCTTTCCACTGAATCTATCTCTCTCTCCAATAAATCTTCCAAAAAATTCTGCAGATCAATTTATTTGCAATCAATTTATTTGCTTTGAACATGATCTAAAACAACACCGACAATCTTGTACCGAGCTTGGAAAAAAAGGGCCCATTTGTCTACGATTTGCTGTTGTTCTGGTGTCAAACCACTGGTATCCCAAGTCTTTTCCCAATCGGGCTTCTCGTCCTCCTCTTCCTGGGGCAATTTAAGAATGTTGAGGCCTAGTAAGCGGCTCACGTCCTTTCCAACTAATCGATTGTAACTCTTGCCTTGTCCATACTTGTCGGGGTTGCCTGTGACGTCATAGATGAGTCCACGGATGGCTACGTATAATTCTGGCCTCGATACTCCATCAAAGCGTGAAAGTTGAGCTCTGCTGCATGTCGGTAGTGTTTCAATTGCTAAAGAGGAGTTGTATTTTTGGAACTCGTTTTGCTCCTTCACTGCTTCCTTCTTCACATCTTTCGCAGCTTCCGTATCCTTTGATTCTTTTTCGTAGAATTCCTTTTCTTCGGTTTTTTGAACATTTACTTCTGTTCCGTTTGGTTCTTCAGCCTTCATGGTGATGGAACTAGGAGTTTCTCGGGGCTCGTAACTATTCGTCAATTGAAATAACCCTTTGTGCGTCTTAATAATTACACTCTGTTTAAACTGCAATAGCTAACTACAAGGGACAATCTGGCTACAAGGACGTATGTCGATGTTGTAGATTGTAGTGTGGGGGGAAAGTGGAGGGAGTGGGGGCAGGCCAATTAAGAGAACCCAATTACATATGAAATTTGTGATTACTTTGTTTAATTCCTTTTATCGTTAAAAATTCTTTCAAACTTCCTTCAAATATACAAATATTTCTATTTCTTCTTATTATCTTCTGGTTTCTCTGTGATTTCCTTATTAGGCATATTAGAGATACCTCTTGGCTGATGAAGAAAGTGTTTGTTAGTGTTTGTTATTGTTTGTTATTGTTTGTTATTGTTTGTTATTGTTTGTTTTGTTTGTTTTGTTATTGTTTATTTATTGTTGTTTATTTCCTGCATTGTTTACCTTTACGTTTTCTTCGCATCTGATCCTGATCGTCTTTGGTTCCTCATTGGCATCTCTCCAGATCTCACAGCTACACCTTCTACAACATATATGGTATGTATCCCTTAAGCTTCAAGATTACCAAATTACCGAATTCCAAACACCGAATGGTACTAACTCTAGATCGTCGAAGGAGAAAAATACCCCCCGAAAGTACTAAAGCTCTTCACACCAAAGCTTCCCTTTGTCTATAAGAAGCCCTTAGGATACTACGCCGAAGATCGCCGAACTGCCCGAATAACTCCTTTGAGCAGTTGGAAACAGAAAATTCAAGCTTATAAAAACGAACACAAGAAATCTCTTGGTCTTCTGAACCTGTCTTTGCCGGTAGAACTGCGTCAAGAGACTCATCGACGTTCAAAAGAACGTCAGCTCAAAGAATGGCAAGATACAGACGCTTTTAGTCAAAAAGAATTCCTAAAAGATCCTTATAGGACTGTTTTCGTGGCCCGGCTACATTACAATGTCAGCGAACTCGATGTTTCCAAGGCTTTTAGTCAATATGGAAGTTTAGAATCCATTCGAGTAGTACGGGATGAGAAGACTGGTCGGTCACGCGGTTATGCGTTTGTTGTTTTTGAAACGGAACCTGATGCAAGAAATTGCATTCGTGAGCTTGCACCCACTGGTCTTGTGGTGAAGACTTCTGAACCTCTGGTTTCTCGAAAAGCCCTTGTAGATATGGATCGGGGACGGCTTGTTCGGAACTGGCTTCCGCGTCGACTTGGAGGGGGTCTTGGTGGTCGTCATTATACTCAGCCTGCTACGAGTCATTTGAGAGAGGCTTCTGCTGCTGCTTCTGGACGTCGTCTTAACTTGTCTCTGAATCCTTACCAACATGGCGATAGAAATTCCACTTCACGTCCGCAAAAGAGACAAACAACTGATCGTTATTCTGGTTCAACTGGTGATCGTTATTCTGGTTCAACTGGTGATCGTTACTCCGGTTCTACGAGAAGACCTGATCACAGCTCTCATTTCGGAAACGATCACTCCATATCTAATCAAAGCTCGATTCTACCTTATATGGCGATATCAACTCCATCACAGCACTCTGTTCTGTCGGCTAGAGGTGCTGACTCATCGATCAAAGACAAATATGCAAAATATCAAACTGGTGGTAGTGGTTCTGGCAGTGAAGAGCGGAACTCGAGAACTATTCGAAGATAAATAGTAATTTACAAAAAAAAAATACAAAAAACTATCATCTTTAACCTCTTAACTTCGTCTCTTTTAGCTGGTTCTTATTTCTATTTTTCAATCCCTCTATTACCAAACTCAAGAAAATCAAGAAAATCAAGATTATTTCTCCATCATGACCGTTTTCTGTTTCAAAACTCGATCTTGAGAGTTCCGAGTCCATCGGGTAAGCATTTCAAAAACCTCATCAGTAACATGGTTTATGTCCTTTGTGTCTTTCTCCAAACGAACTTCAATGTCTCCAATGAGGCCATGCAATTTAGTTAAACTAGCCAAAATTGCTTCAACGCTTATTCCCGAAGCGGCCAGCGCTCTAATTTTTCTTCGGAGCATTTTCTCCACAAACCGACTCTGTTTAAGAATGAAGGGAGAAAGAGTCAATTCGTCCAAGGGAAACTGGTCTATGCTTTGATCAAATGCCTCAAAGTCATTACTTTGAACACTATTTCGAAGTTTCAAATTGAGAATAATCATTTGTCTGCTATCAGTAAGTTCCTGTGGGTTTAACTGCAGAAGAAGAAGAGAGCACCCTTCGTAATCACACTTGTTGAGGGCTCTTCTAGCAAGGAATATACGGTCACTTGTATTCAACTTAGGCTCCATTTTGGCAATGAACTTGGAAAATTCATCTTTCCTTGGTCTGTTGAGGACAAAATCATAGATTTCAAGCCTCAGAGAATACTTGGTCATGCGGAGTTCGGAAAGTGCACTTAATATACCTTGACGAATCGAAGGTCCCAGATTTTTAAGTGTGTCTTCAATAATCGAATATTCAGGACAAATTCCTCGCCGCAATATCTCTTGGAGGCCCAGATTAGCGCGGTAGTTCATCTGTTCTCTCCTCTGAAGCTTTAAATATGGCTGATTAGGATCGTATTGGATATCCTTCCAAGCACTTAAATCGTATTTGACATCTGAACTTAAGTCATTGGATTGAAGTGCAAGGGGACTGAGGCTGGAATTTATCTTCTTGAGTCTACAAGACTCCAAGAGTCTGTCCAGCTCTTCCGGTGCTAGCATTTCCTTCAGCCAAGTTCTCATTTTGTGAGCGAACAGTTCACCATGGTAAGGAATTGCTCGAAGAAACCCATCGAAAATGAATTTGGCATAAATGGGTTCGAAAGGTATTGTCCCAGCAAGGAACTTCTCGATGAACTTGAATAAAGGCACGAACTTGCGGGTGGTCAAGTAGTGAGTTATGATGCTGTAATAAGAAAATCTTGTGAGTCTCACGCTGTCCTTTTTCATCTCTTTGAGAATCATTTGGACTGAAGCCATATTGGAATATGTACAGAAGAAATGGAGATATGACTCGTAGTATGCTTTCAAAGCGGAACGTGAACCTCCTAGTCCATTTCTGATGGTTAAGATTTCCCTAAAATCTTCGTCTGTGATTGTTTTGTGTCTGTTGTTATCCTTGTTTATAATTTTTGTTTGCGATTTGACCATTTGAATGAAAAAGTTACTATGGTAGCCCAAGCGATCAATATGTTCGTTGATAGATGCATTCTCCGAAGCTGTGCCGTAAATATTGCACTGTTTCAAGATTAAAGCCATTGTTTTGGGGTATGGGCTCTCGCAGTTTTCCGAGCTGGCCCATTTCGTGAAAATGAAGAGAATGTTATCAAAGGAGGCCTTTACCTGAGTAAATGCCACCAAGGTAGCGGATAAATAAGACTCATCCAAGGGTTTTCGCATGCCAATTATGCTGACGAAGAGGTTTTTAGCGAATTCGACCTCGTAGTTATAAATAAATGCATTGGTGATATGACTCAACGTTTTCCAGTCGTATCGATCACTCTTCAAGTATTGATGAAAGTAGCGTTGAATGGTTTCAAGGTCATTGGTGTGGTAACAGAGCCAGATGTAATTCTCCAAGAAATTTGGTTGTTTGTAATAATCCGTCTCGTAGAGCTGAAAAATCTTGTGTAAGTACTTGATGTGAGTAGAAGCGAAAGCTGCAAGAGAATAGAGACGAAGATCACGTTCTGCAAAGAAGGTGGGGGCCTCGGTGTTGCTTCTATGTAATTCTTCTCTTGATGCATCCACGGGTATAGCTTGTTGGAGCGTTGCCGCCATGTCTGTAAGTAGAGAAGCTGGAATGACGATTCCTTGGGCCTTGTGGGACGACAATCGCTCATACATTTGGGAGAAGTCACCCAACTGAAACAACTTGACGGCTTCAATCTCTTCCGGCAGTACTTCAGGCTCAACAGTACCAAATGCTTTTTTATTTCCTTGTGCGTGCGTATCTGTAATTGAAGCTACATCTACATCTGCAGTTACATGGGTATGTACAGCAGCAGTGGTGGGCATTACCCATCGCCGTAGTTGCAGAAAGTCTGTGTTTGGCAGAGTGGAGAATGTGGGTGATTTATACATTTTTGAGAAAACGGTGGGGTTATCTCTTGAAGATACATCGGGGTGTCTTGATAATGCATCGGGTTTTGATAATGCATCGGAGTGTCTTGATGATGGATTAGGGTCATCTGAGGATGACGTGCTGTTGACGTGTTTTGATATAGTATCGAGGACATGTTTTGATTTCAGACCGCGATCGTGTTTTGATTTCGAATCGTGATCATGTTCATGTGTTGCGTGAGTCTTGAGCCATTCGACACAAGTGGCATCTCGTAGTCTATTCACAGTGGAAAAGCGATGTAATGCAAGTAAATCTCGGGTAAACGGAACTTTCGGAAGATATGACTCTAGTAAGCGATGCAGTAGTTGAGAACCTCGAGCCGCAGGATTATGACGGGCCATTTTTGGCTTTTTTTGGCAGTTTTCTGGCTCTGGTGGAGGAGTATTGGGCGAATCAGATTTCCAGTGGTGGAAAATGAGTGCGAATTGGTGGGCTGAGAAGAGTAAGTTGGGGGAGGAAAAAGAGAATTGTGATGAAATAGGAGGCTTTTTTATATCTTGGTAAAATTTTTATGTGGTTTTGTTTTTCGTTTGTTTTGTTTTTCATTTGTTTTGGCGTTTTGGTGTTTTGATGTTTTGATGTTTTGATGTTTTGCAGCCATTGTCTTTAGCTTTTGCAGCCATGGTTTGGTATGTTTGAGTAAATTATGAAGAAGTAAAGGGTGTTGATAAGAATTGAAGGTTATTGATAAAGAAATGGTGGATTAAAGGTTTTTATGGCTATTTCGGTTTTAATCTTGGAATTGATGGGTTCTTTGGGGGAATCGGTGGAGTTGGTCTAATTGGACAGAAATATAGGAAGTTCGGGAGAATTTTTGAGGACTTTATGGTATATTATAGGAGTGTGGCGTATATTTTAGGAAATTTTGAATATTTTAGGATTTTGGGGTATATTTCAGGAAATTTTGGTCACATTTCTAGGTTTCATTCCATGCTATTTCACAACCCTTTCACAACCTTTAACCTCTGGAGATACACAACAACAATACCAACTGTCTCTTTTCAGTGTCTATCTTTTCTTCTTCTATTCAGAAAAGATTGAATATTGAATCGTAGACCCAAGACAAAGAACAAAGAACAAAGAACAAAGAACAAAGAACAAAGAACAAAGAAACAAACAAAGAAAGAAACAAAGAAGTCGGAATCGAAAAGTAAATCGAAAACTTAAAAATAAAAACTTTGCAAAATTTATTCACTTCCTGACAATTTTTTCTCTCCCTCTTTTCCACACCCCAAGCTTACCCCAGAGTTTCCTATAAACCTCGGCCTAATCTTGGAGATACCGAAGAACACCCCAAAAGTTGAACTTAAACGCCTGAAATTGAAGGATATTGAAAAGATACCCCAAAATAGACCAAAAATCACCCAAAAATCACTCAAAAATCACCTCTTTTACCCAATGTCCTCTCTTCAACCTCTGGAATTGGATTACTTGGTCGATTCCCTCAGAAACCCATCCCCAACCACTTCTGTTCTGAATATCTTAAGTTACCTATACAATTATGTTCCCTACGTCAAACAACAACATAACTTGAAGATAGTTTTTTCAAGTTTTTTGAATAATCCCACTTGTTTCGGTGACAATCCATCGTTCGAAGACTCATACCTTGTAATTGAGGTAATGAAGCTCATTTTCGATAAGAAACTTAAAGTTTCCCATCCAACACTTGAAATCAAACAATTCTATGAGACTGTTTATAATGAATTGAGGGCCTTTGTTGCATTTAATCCCGTTTTGAATAGCTGGAAAGCTCTTCCTATTCTAGCAGGTTTGAATTTGTCTCTGGCCTTGAGAGACGAGTTGAATGTGTCAGGTTATCCATTTGGTGTTCTGGGATATTTCAAAGATTTTGATCGCTCATCTGATCTGCTTTTCAGGTCGTGTATATCCAATGTTTTGTCCTATAACCGTTCTTCTGTCGATATATCTAATTTAGCCATTCTTTCTTTGGCTTTGAAACGGGGTGTTGCTGATGATATTAATCGCTATTTGAGACCTTCAGATAAACCGTTTGTGGCATCTTCTATTGTCGAACTTTTGTATGGTCCGGCTGGTTATGGCTCTAGATACACCATATTTGAGAACCCGGATCCTTCACAATATGATATGGACCTGTTGCTCCATAATCCGGTAATCAAACACATTAACAAGGTATCTAGCTTGCTAGAGAAACTATTTCAAAGTTTAAACTACCGTGAAGGCGATTACGAGGTCATTTTCAGGTGTATCAACTCAATTTTGGCCTTTAACCAAAAATTGAACAAGTTTGTCCAAACCCATAGTCTCACCGACCAAGACCCACACTCTCCTACAGGTAGTATTGCCAAAAACATGGATCTCATGTGGTTTTTCTTCAAAAGCGTCTTCTTTTCGCAGGTTCTTATCTTCCAAGGTATCATGTCCCGATTTATTGCATCTAGAAACAATGGAATTTTCAAGCAATTCTTGTTAAAACTGTCTCAAAAATCAGAAGCAGAATTCCATTATACTGAAATCAGCTACATTATCCTCCATTGCCTCTATTACGCTAACTTCATTCTTGTTTCCATTGGCCAGGGAGGCTTTGATGGTTTCAATTTTGTTTACTATGTGTGTCTTGAACTCTGTTGCAAGAATAATACCGCCGGCCGCTTTCAAACATTTTCTAGAACATTGATTGGGAACTACGAGGTGAACACACATCATCAAGCCCTCAATGCTAGTTATGTCTCCAGAAGCAAGGTCTTATTTGCACTTGGATTATTTGAAAACTATTTTCAACAAACAGCTTTTCTTGACAAGCAATACGAGGCCTTTATTTATAATGTCACTTTCGACTTGACGGAAAATCAGTACTTAAAAGATTCGGCAATCGTGGAAGCTGGTCATTCCGTTCTCTTGGCCTTCTTCTCGAAGTCACAGAATGATCCGGCTGCCATTAAACGAGTCCTTACGTATTTTGAGGTCTTACTGGCTCAGTTCCCTTCGAGAATCTCACCTACCCAATTAAGCATCGCGGTTGAAACTTTGGGTAAGATAATCATGACTAGTCCAGTGCATTACAGTCTGGGACTCTATGAAACACTGATTGATCAATTTCTTCAACTCATCTACTCCAAATGCTTAAATGCCAAAAGCGGAGTTTCAATTACCAACAAGAGCAGCTCAATATTCCAGTCACCACAGCCAATCCCGTCCACAGATGCTAATTCTACTGTTTCGCAGCTACCCGAAACTTCAACAAACACAAATGTTGTGGGAGAAAACAAACATGAAAAATTAAAGGATTTTCCGGTAATTAATGTTTTGCTGTTTGAGTCTGGTGATTCCAAGGGACACTTTGCTGTGCGACAGAGTCCCGAGACCGCAAGAGAAGGATTTCTCGTGGCCTTTTTTAATATTATTCCATATTTACCACTCAGTATTTTCGAAATCTGGCTTGATAAGATATGGTTTCTCATCTTGGCAAGCAACAATACCGAGAAAACTTTCTTGCTGGATAAACTTTGGACAATTTTGAGTGAGAACCTTGATCTCAATAGGTGTGAAATTGCCTATATTTGGTGGTATGAGAAGAAACATAATGTTGAAAGAATGAATTTGGCAAGCTCAAAGTTATGAGTTTGGTTATGATCTTATCACACTTGTTCAAATCGATTTTCCTATCGTTTCAAGACCCATACAGCAAGTGAACATTCAGAGGAAACTTTCAAATCAAAAATTGAAGAGATAAATCAAAAAATTGAAGAGTATTTGTGGAATTCCAATCATTCTTTCCCTCATTACTAACAAATATTGTCTCCCTGATAACCCTGTCATCATAGCAACACAGACTCCACCATCAGAAATTAATCTCTGGGATATTTTCCCAAAAACTTTTCATGAATGAATGAATAATTATATATATATATATTGTTGTATATATATATTTCTCATCATTCTTTGAAACCCAGCCATTTCCCCAGGTTGTGTATACTCAAGCGATGAGAGAGATGAGCATCGAACAACC
This sequence comes from Australozyma robnettiae, assembly GCA_030568975.1. Lineage (NCBI taxonomy): Eukaryota > Fungi > Ascomycota > Pichiomycetes > Serinales > Metschnikowiaceae > Australozyma > Australozyma robnettiae. The sequence continues at coordinate 14,840 of JAJMJD010000031.1, read as the reverse complement.
ACACCATGGCCAGAAAAAAGTCCGCTGCCAAGAGGGCAAAAGAAGCAGAGGCAAAAAACAATCTCGCTAAAGAAATAGTGAAGAAAACACCTGTGTCAACAAATGAACCAATTGATGGAGATAAAGCTCCAAAAGAGGAGCCATTTTCAGAGTCCGAGTCTTCGGAAGATGAGGATGAATACGGAGAATTATTGACAGAAAATGTCGAAGAACAGATCCAGAAGGTGATTAGTACGCTCAAGTCCGATCCAAAGAAACTTTTGGATCCTGAAGTCAAGTTTTTTGACGAATCTAACGTCACCGTAACCAAAAAGTCTGGTGACAAACCCATGTACTTGAAGGATTATCACAGACTTAATCTTCTCAGTGGTGACTACAAAAACGACGAGGACGAAGAACATGGAAACGAATATGGAACTGTCGATGGTGAAAAGCCTTATGTTGTTACTGAAAGGGAAGAAAGAAATAAGTTGCTTGAAGACATTAAAAGTGCTTTTGCTGGTGATGATGACAACAACAACGACGACGATGGCGATGATTTTCTCAAGAAAAAGGTTAATAGTCAAACAGAGACCAAGGAATCCGTACGGTTGCCAAACCCAGAGAAAAACTCCGAGGAGTTCTTATCTGCTTTCCTTAACAGCCAAGCCTGGATTCCTAGTAAAGATGACAAAGTCATTGATTTGGATGCTATCGACAAGGAAGATGAACAGGAATTCGACGATGCTGTTGAGGATTTCGAAAGAGCTTACAACTTCAGATACGAAGACCCAAACGCTGCTGAAATCGTCTCATATGCTCGTACACAAGCCACTTTGAGAAGAAGCAAGACCAACCTGAGAAAGCGTGCCAGAGATAAAAAGAATGCTTTGAAAGAACAGGAAAAACATGAAATTGAGCAGGCTCTCCAGAAGAAGAAGACCGCAAAGGTCAACAAGATCATTGATCGTCTTGCTAAGATCAAAGAAGCTGTTGGCGAGGATATTGATGACAAGGTCATCGAACGTGTGTTTGGAGATTCTTTGCTCAACGATGACTTTGATGATGCTGACTGGGATAGCAAAATGGCAGAGATTTTCAACGAGCAATATTATGGTTCTGAGGTGGTCAAACCTGAGTGGGATGAAGAGGACGAAATCATGTCAGAATATCATAATAAGAAGGCAGGAGAAGAAGAAGGTGGTACTCATTATGAAGACCAAGAGGACTTCGAAGATAACACTGAGTCTGCTGACCCCAATGTCGGAGCTGCAGAAGATCTCGGAGCTGAGGTTGAACAATCTTCTAGTCACCAATCGAAGAAGGATAAATTGAAAGAGAAGAAATCTGCCAAGAAAGAAAAAGAGTCTTTGAAGGAAAAGGCAAAAAAGATTGTGGAGGCCAACACATCAAAGATCCAAGAGGAAGTTGAAGAAGAAAGAGGACGTCTGAGAAGTGATGACGTAAAGTTCAAATACAGAGAAGTTTCCCCAGAGAGTTATGGGTTGACGACTCGTGATATCTTCTTGGCAGATGACCAGATGCTTAACCAATACTTCAGCATTAAGAAGTTCGCCCCATACCGACCCAAGGAGCAAGCTTTGAAGGATAAGAGAAAGCACACAAAAAAGAAGCAGGTACAGCACTGGAGATACAATGTCTTCAAAAACATCAACGGGCCTGAAAGACAACCTAATGAGAAAGAGAATGAGATTTGGATTCCTATTGAAGAAGAAGAGCCAAAGCCCAAGAAACAAAAGAACAAGAAATAGATTAGCTAATATTGCTTCAATTCATGAATATTTTGGAACATTTTCTTTCTTGTAAAACTTTTGATCAACTTTCTTGAATAATTTTCAATGTAACTTTGTATTATTAATTCTATAACTTAGTCGTAACGGTTTGGGAAACTCAAGATAGACTTGGCAATCTCTCTCCGTTTGTTCCTCAAACTGAAACTCTTGATGGACCGTTTGGAATTTTCCTTGACATCCTCGTGTCTCTGGGTACGTTTCAACCATAACTTCACGGACAAGAACATGACAATGACCAAGAATACCATAAAACCCAAAATACCATAAAACCATTTGTTTTCGCCCATTCCGGGAACATTCACGTTCATACCAAACAAACCGGTGATGACATTCAAGGGCAAGAACATTGTTCCGATTAAGGTAACATTCCCCAAAATCTTGGTCACAACCAAATTGGAGTTGAAAGACTCAACCTGCAACTGTGCCAAGTAGTTGGAGTGAGATCTGCTGAATATCTTCTCATATGCTGCCAAGTTTTGAAACATGGTCACCACATGATCCTGGATATCACCCAAATATAAAGCAATGTCAGCTCTTGGGTGAGCTTTCCCTTGTGTTTGAACCTGTGCCATCATTCCCGGAGGAGCACCTGGGGGAGGACCAAAGTTAATGCCTTGACCAGGAATAAATGTCTGGGAAGGTTGTGAGCTTGTGGTCTGAGGAAAACCGGTCAAGTTCACACGCGAACTGGTAGAGTATTGGAAGCTTTGGTATGCCTCATCCTGGCATCTCTTAGCAAACATGCGGATAACATCGGCCTTGTTCGAGAGAAGACGCATCAATGTCATAACCTTACGACGAGACTCACCGATGTTTCTAAGCATCAGGGAAAAGTTCATCAGTTGAGCATCCAAAACAGAAGCTTCAATGGCATCGGCTTCGTATTCAATAGCAGTGATTACTGGAGCGAATCCATCGGTAATGTCATCGATCATGGCATACCCAATCCAGTCAGAACTCACATTCACGTACTCACGCAACTGTCTTACTCTTCTTCTCACATTAGCAGGATGCAGAATAGGAGAGAAATGGAAGGTAAGGATACCATCACTGAAAACAACAATGTAAACATTGATTGGTTCCAAGTAGTCTTCAGACTCCTTATCAGGCTCGAAGGTATGGAAACAGACAAAGTAATAGTTACGGAACAACTCAACTTTCTCTCTTGTCTCTTGCATTCTGATATCTTCGGCAGTCAAAGGATGGATACCAAAAGCTTTAGCCAATACTTTCATCTCAGAATCAGTAGGGCAAGAGCAATCTAACCACCATGTAGACTCTCCATTGTGAAACAATTCACTTACACTTCTTCCATCGGCAACTAAGCCAGCAAGATCAGGTGAGTGGACGGTTTCTTCGTTGTCTGAATGGAAGAAAGAGAATCTGTCAGGTAAAGTTGAAGCACCGTTATTGATACGAGTTCCACCAAACTTGACGCTCTCTGACAGTTGGTCGTCACTGTGTTTTTCGTGCAAATAAGCATCATCAGAGGAGTCAGATGGTTTGAATTCTTGACGTTCAAGATCAACACTCTTTTCACGTCCTCTCAAATTGAAAAATGCACGCTTTGTCTTTTGGAGGATTGTTTCCCGACTAGCGTCATAATCATCGTCATGACGACGATGCTTTGGCTGGCGACTGTTGTGACCAGTTTTATAAGTACCGTCATTAATGATGATTTGAGCAGGATACATGTAGTTACTGTCTTCTTTTCTCAAAAGAGATTTGTCCAGTCTCTCTTCTTCAATGAAAGCTTCGATTTCGCTGAAGTCAATTCCATTGATTCTTACGTGCTCCATAGGAAAACAAACATCCTCTTCAGTCTCTTGTGAAGAACGAGAAGCATGTGAGTCAGCTTCCAGATCTACAGATGATCTAGAAAGTCTCCGTTCTCTCTTGGAAGAGTAATGGGCACCAGCATTGGCTTCAATGGAGTAGCCAGATTCGTTGGTTTTCATTCTTTGCAAACGTTGATATTCAGAAGCTTGGTTTCTGGTGGTTTTGTTCAGCTTCTTTGCACCCTTACGGATGTCATCTGGAACATCAGCAACGGACAAAGAGCGGGACTTCTTGCGGTACCGAGGTACTTCAGCACCAGCGGAAACCTTGGCATTATGGTGAGAAGATATGGGCATCCCGTCGTCCGGAGGGGGGAGACGTTCGCTTTGATGTCTATGGTCATTCAAACCTTCATCTTCGGCATTGATGGCCGGGATGCGTGGAATAGGCATGGAGTACTCGGAGTCAGACATGTCGGGAAAGCAACTCTACGACTGCAAAAGAATCCTTATGGCAACAATGCGTTACCAGTGAAGGATTAAAAGTGGACGAATACAAGCGTTGCAGCTTAGTATCGTAAGCGGACGATGAAGCCACAAAAGAAAACCGGCGAGGATCCCGTTGATGGAATCCTGTTAACCTAACACAAACGAAAGGATAATAAAAACCGACTATTTTCGAATAGCCGCTTTCTTAGACTATGTAGTCAAACACTTGAGAACAAAAAGAGAAAGAAAGGCGTGCTTCTTTATGGGAACGACTCAAGGGTTGTTACCATAGTTGAGAGAATCCTTTCGTCTTTAATTATTCTGTTTACCCTAAATATTGGAGGGATTACCAAGACAATTGAAGAAAGACAGTGGTTGTAAGTTCAAAAAAAATTGAAGGCTTCCTACAGTGTGCGATGGGTCTCTTTTTGGATGCAGGATGTATTGCCTTTGAGTCAGGACCTTCTTCTTAGTTACCTGCAGGTCCGAGATTTGTTCATGAGTTATTTTAGTTTGCTTTTATGGAATGGTATTCAGATGCGATCTTTGAGAGAGATAAAAACAGTTTAAGTGGTGAAATTAATTGTTTGTTCCCGCTCAATTATCTGTGATCCTATGTGGGTTGGGTGGAATCTTCAGATTAACCCCAACGGTAGGTAATGCATGATGCATGCAAACGGAAGACATACATGACACTTGTAGATTAGTATGCACGACACTAGCATAATACATACATGATGTAAGATTATATACATGGTTTAACTGGAACACTGTCTGGATCAACTGGTTCGACCGGGTTAAACTGAGGTGGTACAAAATAACATAATTCCCGTATATTTGAAGTCAACGTTTATATTTCAAATTATTTCCTCCTAAAATCGTCATCTATACTTTAATTACCTGCCCCATTTAATTAAACATGTAGCGAAATATTCTAATGCACGTTTTTTCCCTGCAGTATTGCTGTATCAAAATTAATATGTTGGGGTGCATATAATCAGAGGGATTTACTACTTCTCTAATTGCAGTCAGCCAAATGTTATCATTTGGTCTGCACCTAATAAACGGTTACATTGCGGGGCTTCTGTGCTGAAGAGATTCAGCCCTTTAATATCGAAGCCTCTCCAGTGGACGTGTTCTTGTGGCACCAATTAGACGATAGGAATGAGGTGGTTGAGTGGTGCTATTTTTCTTACGGCATTTTCTTTTGTATGTATATGTGCAGTCTTGAGGGAGTGATTTAGGTATTGGGTGTTTAAGTTATTGAGCCAATCACGAAGGTGATTACTCAACTGGTACAGTTTTTTCAATAATCTAAATTTGAAAATGTCAAAAAATCACCAAAAAATTTAATTTAAATTTTAAAAACATAGGCAAGAGAACTATCTTGGGAATAACTTAGGATATTGAAAAATATGCGCTTACAGGGTTAAGAATATCATTGAACCGCCCAAAGAAGATTTTGGCAAGAAATTCCAACAAATACGGTTGAATCAAAATAAAAAGAAAACTCCTGGAAGCTGTTCAATAATTGCAGAAGATTCAATCAAAGTCTGTTTGATCGTATAACAAGCATACCTGATAGACTGAAGCAAATTATCTAGGAATGGAAAAAAATGATCATCCTGGACCAAATAACTTCAAATATTCTTCTACAGTGCTCTCGATATTCTTTATGTTTGGGAGCCATTCAATTTCGTCAGCCATTATTCTATTACTGAGACCGTAGTCTATCATACAAAGTTTAAACAAACTTGATCTTTTATACCCAGTCAACTGGATTCTTCAACACTTGTAAGAGCTTGTCCTCATCGGAACCAGGCTCGGGATGGTGGTCATAAACCCAGCTGGCAGTTGAAGGAAGAGACATCAAAATACTCTCAACTCTGGAACCCGGGGTCAGCAAACCAAATTGAGTACCTCTGTCCAAGACCAAGTTGAACTCCACATAACGACCTCTTCTGATTTGTTGCCATTGCTTCTGTTCAGGAGTAAAAGCAGCGTCCTTGTGCTTTACAACCAAAGGAACATAAGCAGGGATAAAAGCATCGAAACAAGACTCAACGATCTTCAAAATCTCGTTGGGGTCCTTGGAATCAAAATCATCGAAGAAAATACCTCCAACACCTCTGGTTTCGTTTCTGTGCTTGATCAAGAAGTACTCGTCGCACCATTTCTTCCACTTGGGGTACAATTCAGGGTCAAATTTGTCCAAAGCATCTTTGTGTTGTTGATGAAAGTGTTTAGCGTCTTCATCGTATAAGTAAGATGGCGTCAAGTCGGCACCACCTCCAAACCACCAAGTGGATAACTCTTTAGTGACGGGATCCACAGTTTCGAAGTATCTATAGTTCAAATGGGTAGTTGGGGCATGTGGGTTATGAGGATGGATGACCATAGACAAACCACAGGCAAAAAAGTCAACAGAACCATCGGCAGATGCAGACAAGTTCTTATGGTCAACTCTCATTCTTTGGATGGCTTGTGGAGGCAAGTTACCGTGGACTACAGAAATGTTCACACCACCTTTTTCGAAAGTGGTACCGTTCTGAATGACCATAGATTGACCTCCGCCGCCACCGTGACCTCTATCCCAGCAATCGGTGTGGAAAGTCACCGTATCTATAGCAGCAAGGGCATCAGTGATTTCCTTTTGCTTCAATCTGACAAGAGCCTCCATTCTTTCACGCATTGGGCGTGTTTGATCGTGAATGATACTCATAATGGGCAAATTTGGTGGGGTATTTGTTGTTTGTTATTGTTTGTTTGGGTGTTTATTTCCTAACTAAGAAGTAGGTGGTTCGACTGGAAGTTTTCCACTTTTCACTTTTTCAGACAGGGAGTGTAGGTCGTAACGTGGGGGAAACACACACTACAATAACACAGCAAAGACGATAGGGAATCCACGAGTGAATTTTTTTCAGATATTTTTTGTCTTTTTGAAAAAAGATCCACTTTATTGATTTGAAAAAATCTGTCACTGGTACTGGTATTTATGTCCTTTGTATGTGGGTCAAGGTAATCCCAGAAGCCTGCATAATACAAAGGTGGTATGATTAACATGGCCAACAAGTCGTATAATTGGAAATTTTCGTTTAGTGTCATTTACCTATTATGTCGATTTGCTTTACTTCTATTGTGTGGAACTTTTTATGCGCATGACCAGTATTTTGAATACTAGTCTGTATGGAGACATGTTTACGAGAAGAGGGTGCAGAGGGACGGTTTTGGACTGTTGTGAACGATTTTGAAAGGGTTTAGTTAAAAAATTATGGCGAATCAATTTTCATGGTTTTTGTGTTTTGATAGTTTAGCGTTTTTAAAAAATTTTGTTCAAATTTGTCTTGTTCATTCGCATAGTAGTACAGATATAGCCATAGGTTTAAGCAGAGTTGGCTGCAAAGTTTTCAATACATAATACTGCAATTCTGATGCAATAATTTTTAATACTGCAATTCTGATACAAAAATTTTTAATAATGTAATCGAAATCATAAAAGTTATATGTTTTACGACCAATTCCCTTATCAAGAGGGCCAAATAATCGTATTGAACGTAATACGCTTCTGGGGACTAGTCGTTTTCGTTTCACACTCTTTAGAGCATGGATGGAAGGTACTAGCCTTGCAAACCAATTTACTGAAAAAGAAGTAAACCAGTGTACTTTTAAAGTGATAATCTGGATAAATTGGAAATTTCTATTTTTATGTATTCATTCATGCATCATGAGATGACTCACCTTCTATCACTTATTTCATTCTTTTCCACAGCAATTTAATTATTTTCTATCTCCTTGAGATAATATGCAGGTACATATGCCTCTAATGTTAATTTTTGACGCCATGCATTTCATATAGGATATTGAATTCATTCGAAAATGACGCCAAAAACTGGAAACGAATAAAGGCTCTTATGAAATCCACAATCTTTGTCCTTTAATTTTCGTTTCCTGTTATATTGATAAAGAAATGGCAATGATAACAGAGAAGTTTATTGTTGTTGGTATCTTGACTGCAATGCATTCATTAAGTGCATTCAGATTCTCAAAGATGAAATTGAACAAAGAGTCTGCACTTTAGCACAAAGTTGTTTTTGCAAGAGTGAGTTTCCTGGTGGATATAATCACCCTGAAACGGGTTCTACCCTTCCTTTAGAAACAAGATTGCAAGTAACGAAAGCACCGGCTTCGAGGAAGCAATGGAAAAGAACAAACTATTTTATTGGATTAATTATTAAGATACCAATGCAACCTTCATCTCAAGATGTTAGAGAACATTTCAATTGTCTACAGCCACAAAAAAGTGTGACATTATAATTGACTTAACTCATTGAGTACTGGCAAGTGACACAGGTCTTAGGGCAAGTCACTATGAATTAGCAAGCCAAACGATTCATAATTTCCACTGTTGATTGAAACTGATTTGGAATCTCCCTTGTTATTACTTCAATTTGTTCGAAATACTCTTGTCAATACATTGTATTTTGAAAGGAGGAGTTCGTCTGCCTGAACTTCCAAAGTATGTCCTTATTGAACAAGACAGCCCAAAAGCCTCGGGAATATCGCAATTTGGGTATTTTTCGGAAACCCTCAATTTATAAATGTACAAAAGCTTTATTTAATCCAACATAGTGGCTATTCAAATCTCATTGATTTCACCACAACGACTATACAACAGTGTTTTGATCTAACTCTAAGTCTCTTCTCAAAAACTGAAACGATTATCAATAATACATTATTCCATTTTCTTCCCTCATCCATGTATTTCTTTTCAAATTCAAAATCGAAAAGTGGAACCAAAACAGAACAATCTATCATGATATAAACTACATGTCTGTATCACTGTAAGAATATTTGTCACATTCCAAGTAAGAAATGACAAGAAGAAGTTCATTGTACTGTTACTATAAATATAAAGAGAAGTGATATATTTCTCGTTCTTGTAGAATTACTAATAAACAGTAACCTTTTTCCCTTTCTCCTTGTTCAAGGAAGTCAAGAAGATAACTCTCTTGAGTTATATCCACAAAACCACCTCTATTAAGATATTTATTGCTTTTTGGATAAGACAAAAAACTTGGCATCAATAGCCACAAATTGGTGAACATAGTTATCTGTACTTCTACAAAGTCATCAAAGAGGCAACTTGTCCGAGTGGTTAAGGAGAAAGATTAGAAATCTTTTGGGCTTTGCCCGCGCAGGTTCGAGTCCTGCAGTTGTCGCTAATATTCATTTTTTTATTTGTAGACATGAACAATTATGATGGTTTCTTTATTTAATTAAGTGTTTTCTCATATTTTTGAGTTGTTGCGCTGTTCTTCATCCAACATTAGCCATAAACTATCTAGAAATCATCAACCACGATAAAGCTTCCCAAGGGCATTTAACAGTGAATATTCTCGACTTTCAAACTTTCAATTTTTTGCTTACAATTTTCTGAATTGATCTTCATGGCGTGAATAGGTTTCAGGACCGAGAGAGAACTGCTGTGATAAGATGCTGTGATGAGAAACAATTACGTTCATGATTTCTTCATTTCAAGGCCGGATCATCAGAAATTTGTCTCTAATGCAAACAAGAATCTTGAAAATTTGATAAGGGGACTTAAAAAAAGGAATTTTATTTTAAAAGAGGATACGACTTCCCTAAATTATCGACAATGGAGTTCATGAAGACCTCTCCCCTTTTTCAAATGAAAAATGGACCACAAGATTGAAACGATTCGGAAAAAACACCCTTTCTTTTAAAAGCAAAATTTTTTAGTCGTTCGCCTCAAAACCGTCTCGTCATTAATCTTGCCAAGGATTTGATCTTCTCCTTCGAGCGACTCTAACTAGGTTGAAGCTTGAACCAACATGGTCTAGAATTGTCCTTCAATTCCCATAAAATCGGGTTTTGTTCATTAGGTATTCAACATTCTAGTCAAATAAATATGACGCTTTTAAAAATGACGTTAACAATCAGCAAATTATTGTCTCTCTCGAAACTACGCTGTCTATCACTCTATACAATAGTTTACCTACTCAATGCAATAGCTTATTTAAAGACCTGCAAAATCAAATGCTGGTTGAATTGAAAGTAGGTTCGTTGAAGGACGGATTAATAGAACGCATACTAACCATTTGAAGCATTTGAGCCAATAAAGTCGAAATCAATATATGTATTGTACATATAGTTTTGGTACTGTATATATTCGTATCTCCTGTATCTATGATACCCATCCTGTACATATATTGGACTATATTGCATACAGAGAGATTAAAGAAAGGGACTGTCTAACGGTATTGAGGTGTTCATTTGACGGGCGATAATCCAAACAACACTTTATTCTCCCAAACCAAGAAACCGCACTTTTATAAGGCACGGATTGTGTTGATTGGACAACTATTATGAAAATTCGTGTAAAGTCTTGGCAGCTATGATGCAATTAATGAATTTATACATCCCTAGCATCTTCCCGAGATGAGATGAGGGAGTTTTTCCGAATTAACCACGTCATATGGTTATTTTAGTTAATTTACAGAATGAATGGCATTTGTCTAGAACATTTGTCGCATTTGTCTTGGAAAACCTTGCTTCAACTTTAACCTTTAACAATTACTGTCTAAAAATTTCCTTTTTTGCCAAATAAACTTTGCCGGTTAGAATACCAGGCATCGTAAAAAAATAGAGAAGTAGAAGATTTAAGCTCACATCAAGGAAGTGGAATAGCTTTCTTTCTCTTGAGATATTTCCTCTTCTGATAAATTGAAATCTAGATTGTTTTACTCATACAGGTGCAACTGCACACGACATGAGAATTAATTGCCTCATCAAGGTATAACTAGTGAACGCATCAAATTCGTTAACTTTCGACAGATATTTTGACTTTCCTCGGGTTTTTCTTTTTAATCCTTCAAAGCAATTTCTTAACTTATTAGTCCCCCTCGTGTAAATCTGGTCCAGGCACGACTTTTGTTTACCTGAGGATCGTCTATGCAATAATTGTTCCGTCTCGATACTTAAAACACAAGCCTTTTTTCTGGACTTTTTCAACAAAATTGACGATTTTATCTAGAAGAAAATATAATTCGTCATAAAATTATACCCATTCAATATTCCCAGAATAACAATAAGCAAACAAGACATTCTCCCGTAACTATTGCTGTAACTCCTTTCGTCTCCTGTGTATTTACTTAACTAATTCCCTAACGATTGTCATAATCTATCCTAATATGGTAAATGTAGGAGTACCGCCACTACACACTTACTTAGAAAGTACAGGTAAATAGCAGGAAGAAGGAGTAAAGGGAATCTGGAATTGTCAACAGATCTGCATAGCCTGCACATGTCAACGCGACGACTATATGCATGGCTCCTAATCTTGTATACAGATCGACTTCTTGTATGACAATACTGTATACAATAGTCTAATCTGATATATACGGAGCCCATCACCACCTTAGACTGAAAGAGGTCCATATATTCTGCATATACCAATATGTATAAGGCGGCGCCTGCAGGTATTGTATTTTTTCTTCCTATCATAGACGTGTATGCCGAGAATGTAAATTTGCGCCCTGCACAAACCTTCTCTCGCGGACACCGCCCACCTACTCTGTTTAAAAACCCTCACCCTCCCTGTTTTTCCTTCTTCAAGGCAACAACTTCTGTCACTCCTTTATCAAACTTCGAGGTTATCTCCTTCCAACCCAACGTTCTCTATCGTCCGTTCTTTTCACTGTCCAACTCTTTTGTTTGATCGTTATTTACCGCGTTTGTCTGACTACCTTGCCAACCGGTTTTTTCCAAACACAAATCTGAAACAACAAAACAATAACCATGTTGTTCAAGTCCGTCGTCGCTGCCGCTTTGGCCGTCTCTGCTGTCGCCCAGCCTGTCCACCAACACCATCAACACGAGAAGAAGGATGTTGTTGAGACCGTCTACGTCACTGTTGGTGCTGCTGCCGCTGCTGCTACTTCTGCTGTTGCCGCTACAAGAGCTTCTTCTGCCGCTGCCGCCGCTTCCTCTGCTTCCTCTGCTTCCTCTTCTGCCTCTTCTGCCTCTTCTGGCTCCTTCTCCGGTGCCAAGGGTATCACCTATTCTCCTTACAATGCCGATGGCACTTGTAAGTCTGCTGGTGATGTCAAGACCGACCTTGCTAAGCTCAGTCAATTCTCCGTCATTAGACTTTACGGTGTTGACTGTAACCAAGTTCCAAACGTCTTGGCTGCTCTTGCCCCAGGTCAAAAGATCTTTGCTGGTATTTATAATGTCAACAACATTGCCGGTGATGTCAGCACCTTGGCTACCGCTGTTAAGGCCGCTGGTGGTTGGTCTGTCATCGACACCGTTTCCGTCGGTAACGAGTTGGTCAACTCTGGTCAAGCTACTGTTAGCCAGATCAAGGGTTACGTTACTACCGCCAAGGCTGCTTTGACCGCTCAAGGTTACACTGGTTCAGTTGTCAGTGTTGACACTTTCATTGCTGTTATCAACAACCCAGGTTTGTGTGACTGTTCTGACTACATTGCCGTTAACGCCCATGCTTTCTTTGATGGTAACGTCGTCGCCGGTAACGCTGGTCAATGGGTGTTGCAACAAATCCAAAGAGTTTCTTCTGCTTGTAACGGTAAGAAGGTTGTTATCACCGAGTCTGGATGGCCATCCAAAGGTTCTACCAACGGTAAGTGTGTGCCAGGTACCGCTGAGCAATCCGCTGCCATTTCTTCTATTACTTCCACATGTGGTTCTGCTACTTTCTTGTTTACTGCTTACAACGATTTGTGGAAGTCCGACAATGCCTCAACCTTCGGTGCTGAGAAGTACTGGGGTATCTTCAGCAACTAAAGCAACTAAAAAGTTTTCCAATATTTGGAATCGTCTTTCGTTTTCTTGTCATAACAATATGACAAGATTGTGGCTGTAAAAGGGTGGTGTTGATGTTTATGTGCAGCTCCAACAACCTTGTGTCGCTTTATTTTTTTATACCTACAAATTGACTAAAAATACCTAAAAGTTGTACAAACGTAAGTCTTTCTAAAATAGTAAGCTCCCAAGTTGTGAAAATGATACTACATAATAGTATCTAACCATACTTAGTGATACTTGCACTACACTTGACGCATTGAACCCACATAAACACACGGCATGCCTAAAGGGGTGTGTTTGTATGCAGTCTCCATGTTTATCGAAACTTTAAAAGTTACAAAAGAGAAGTTCATGCACAGCTACTGCAAGAGCAACAGCAAATTTTCTTGATCAGCATTATTTGCGCCTTGGCATATAAAACGTCATTTATCCTAAAAGGGTATGTTTGTTATTGTTCACAGAAGATATGGCGTGTTTTGAAGTAGTTGCAATTTGCAGCCATGACAGTGATAAGATTCAGTAGAGAAGCAGCAAAAGAGGAGTTATGAGCAAACGTTAAAGACAAAATAATAATTTTACGGTTTTTTGAACTTTCTTTGGCTAATTTTTTCTTTCGCTAATTTTTTCTTTGGTTCATTTATTCTTTGGTTCATTTATTCTTTGGTTATTGCTTTGTATGTGCTTCTTGTGAGAACAAACGTATTATGGAAATTTATGAAGAGAACGGCTTCGAATTGTGAACTGTGAATTCGGAAATAATACTGGAAACGGTACATACAAAAACTCTTTATTTCCTGTTTGTTTATCGAATCCGACCCTGCTATTAGCTCTATCCTACTGTTTGTGCTTCCCATCTGTTCTTAACCTACCACTAAAGGTAAGGTCAAGACTTTGTCGAACAGAAATGGGTTGTTTTGATATTCCCTAGTTCAAATAGGCTTCTGTTTTGCTTTTATATTTTGTTTTTTAACGATAAGGGTGGTTTACTTAGGGAGTCTTTGCGCCTGATCCATGGGAACAACGAAAATTCATCATTTCCCTTTATTGTAAATAGAATAATTCTTTGTCTTTTCTTTGTCTTTAGAAAGATTATTGTCCTCCAGTACTGAATGACATTCGAGACTTTATCTTTTCGTCATAGCTTCATGTATTCCGAAAACTCAAATCATATTCAAAAGTGTCATGTTTTAACCAAATCGAAGAGAAATTTTTCCTTTATGAAATCAAAGCTTTTATCTTTAATGAAATTTAGTAAGGAAGTAATTAAAACATATTTTTCATAAGCGTTGTAATGGTTGATTGGTGATACAGCTCCAGCAATTCTCCTTACCTCTGGCTTTAAAGCTCTTTCAAGAAACCAAGGAATTGTCATTGATCTTTATCAAGTTCGAAAAATTATGATTTCTCACGAATAAGTACTAGGTTGTGACTGTGATAGTTTCTCTTCATTATGTACCCCTTTGGGCACCGATTTAGCTAAAACGGGGTGATAAGAAGACAAAAAGATACAATTTCACATATTTGATACTACTCTCTTCCAAATATTCTGTTTTTAGTTCCATTCCAATGTTGGTTTCTTCTTCTTTGTTCCCTCATGTAAACTTATCTGTAACCTAAGTAACTTACTACGGTATGATCCAAACAGAAAAAAGTAACTGAATACAATTACACTGCTTCCGCCATCCTTTAGTTTATTCATAATTACTTTACCAAATTTTCAACTTCTTCTTTAATTTCCTGTACGGTTTACTTTCTAGGTATTTAACAGTCTAATTTCTACATTTCTACCTTTCTATCCACCTAATTACCAGAAAGTAATTGTTCCAAAAAGAAGAAAATAGAGACATTTACCGCAAAAATTACTCAAAAAAAATGAAAAGATTGCAGCACCACAATTTCACACATGGTCTCCCACTGCATTACTCAGTGT